>PITA01008315.1:0-85360 GCA_004023965.1 Spilogale gracilis | reverse complement strand
GAATGCAAGTTGGTGCAGCCGCTTTGGAAAACAGTGTGGAGATTCCTTAAAAAATTAAAAATAGAGCTACCCTATGACCCTGCAATTGCACTACTGGGCATTTACCCCAAAGATACAGATGTAGTGAAAAGAAGGGCCATATGTACCCCAATGTTCATCGCAGCAATGGCCACAATCGCCAAACTGTGGAAAGAGCCAAAGCGCCCTTCAACAGATGAATGGATAAAGAAGATGTGGTACATATACACAATGGAGTACTATGCCTCCATCAGAAAGGATGAATATCCAACTTTTGTAGCAACATGGACTGGACTGGAAGAGATTATGCTGAGTGAAATAAGCCAAGTAGAGAAAGTCAAGTACCACATGGTTTCACTTACTTGTGAGGACAGTAGGAGAAGGAAAGTAAATGGGAAGTAGGGTAATTCAGGGAGAGAAACGAAACAAGAGAGACTTTGGACACAGAAAGAAACTGAGGGACTTGGAGGGAGGGGGTGGGGGGATGGGAGAGCTTGGTGGTGGGTACTGAGGGCACCTATTGCACGGAGCACTGGGTGTGGGGAATGGGCAATGAATTTGGAACACTGAAAAAATAAAATAAATTTAAAGCCAAAAAATAAAGACACACAATCACACAGACACACACACAGAAAATTCTCTGTGTGTCACTGTCAGGCACTGTTCTGGTGCCGGAATAGGCTGGTGAGGCAATGGCCAAGGTCCTTGCCCTCCTGGAGCTTACATTCACATGGGTGTATCAGACAATAAACAAGTAAGTGAACAAGTGAAATAGGAGGTTAAACTCAGTTCTATACAGAGGTGAAAGGTCAGTTGTGTTAGAGAGTGTGTGCCTGGGGCCATTTGAGATTGGATATTGTAGTCACTATTGCTTCTCTTTTTGCTGGAGCCATTCCTGCTCCAATCTGCCTCCCTCCTTGTACTTGATGGCACAACTTTGATTTTCTCTGGGCACTTAACATCTGAGCACCGTAGCAATATGATCTTCCCCCAGACCCCTCCCAGTACCCACCCTCTTGTGTGTGTGTGTGCATTCTCTCTCTCAGAAAAAAATATTTATTTATTTATTTTTCTATCTATTTATTTATTTATTTGACAGAGAGAGAACACACAAGCAGGTGGAGCAGAAGGCAGGGGAAAAGGGAGAAGCAAGCTTCCAGCTGTAGAGGGAGCCTGATGCAGGCCTCAATCCCAGGACCCTGGGATCATGACCAGAGTTAAAGGCAGACACTTAACACAGTGAGCCATCCAGGTGTCCCAATACATAAAATCTAAAAAAAAAAAAAAAAAAAAAAAAAAAAAAAAAAAAAAAAAAAAAAAAAAAAAAAAAAGAAAAAGAAAAAAGAAAAAAGAAAAGAAAAGAAAGGAAAAAGTACTGCATGGAAAGAATTGTCTGTCTTGTTCACTGAACACCATCTTGTCCTTGTGATGTATGGAATCTGTGAACCTCAAAGGTCTGCTCAAGGTGCATAGTGGAAAGCTGCAAAGGACCTGGTCTTCAGTGAAGCCCAAATGGCACTGACTTATCCAACCTCAGAACAATCCTCTCCTTGTGTTATATGCAATATGAGTTACCAAAGCTTTGTTTTCACTATATCTCCTGGGTCTTCTTTGTTATTTATTGCTGAAAATATCCTAACTGACACATGTAGGTCAGGGAAGGATTTGTTGAGAAGGTGACTTTCAAGCTGATATATGACTGTCATGAAGGAGCCAGATTTTGTAAAGAGCTTGGGGGTCGGGGGAGCGGAGAGGAACATTCCAGGCAGTGGGGACTGCAAATCCAGAGGCCCAGAGGTGGGAGCAGGCATGATGGGTTCCAAGAAATGAGAGCTGGCCACTAAGGCAGTGTGCTGAGCGATGGGAACATACATAGAGACAAAGTCAGAAATCGGGAAATCCAGAATTTGGGATAATGTTGTCCCCTCCTTGCCAACTCACACAAAGAACTTGGGCTCCCCCCCCCCAGCTTTTTTTTATTATAGTAAAATAAAGGAACATTAATCTAAATGCAGTGGAAACCACTGGAAGGGCAGGTCCGTTTCTTTCACTTCTTCATCCCTTACACCCAGCACATAGTTGAACTTAATTCTAGCTTACAGGTTTTTAGTTTGATCAAAATAATTCCAATAACAGAAAGATCACTTGAAAGTGAATATTTTTCTCTAATGCTCTAGTGTGAAGAGATAAGACCTTTTCCTTGACAACAGGCAAAGGGCTTTCTCCCAATTCTTTGATCAGACACAACTTCAGAAACTAAGTTTACAGGTAAAGAAAATCTGGAGCACGTGCAAAACTGCAGAGATGATGACTGCTAATTAGCTGCATCAAATGACTCTTGGCATTCCTAATTTTCACCTTTTTGTAACAATTCAATTCATTCCAAGGTTTTACCAGAGTAGACAGGCATGAAATGAATTCTCCACGGTAGGTTACCAATGGCAGAGAAATTGCGAGCTCTGAAATGGCTGGAAGAAATCATGTGAGCTATGGCTCTTGCTTTTCCCGAAACTCTGTGGATTCTGTCAACATTAATTCTGTGAAATATGTAGGCTGCGTTATTTGGGAAAAGTGAACAGTTTTATTTTCTCTAAACCTTATCTGTATTTCATCTTCTCCCTGAGCGCTGCTCTCAGGGGAAGGATATTCGCTAGTGGGCATGTGGATGAGAACTAGGATTCAGGATGCCTGGGTGCTCGTTGGGTCTGGATGTGGGAAAAAGATAACGATGTAGGGGGTTTCAGTTGATTGTACATTGTCTGTAAATCAGTAGTGTGTTGGGACTGCCATCATCCAACGTGTTGAGTTTTCTCTGCTCTCATACTCCTGTACGCCCCCCATATGAAAGCCACCTGTTACTGTTTGCACTCCATTAAAAATGTCACGCTATTTCCTCCCATTGGGCCTTTTAAAATGTACCACTCCTTCCTGGAATGTCCTTACTCTGACTGTCCTTTAAAACAAAGCTTTCTCATCAAGCTTTCTGTATTGGGCATGAACCTTGTATGCCTTCTCAGATTCTCTCAAGCACTCCCTTCTTTCTCATGCAGCTGCAAACCTTCTGGATAATGTCATCCCCTCCTTTGCTGGCATCCTTATGAGATACCTGAGCTGGTTAGAGTCAGAACTGAGGCTCTGAACTTGCATTACCTTAATGCATCATGTGCTGAGCCCCTCCCCTTTCAGACTTTTGAGGCTGGGACTGAAAAGTCCTGCTGTTTGGATATGGGATCCGGGTCCTTAATTAGATGCTGAGCGACTAGATGGTGCACCTGAAGTACAGAGGAACCTTTGGGAGACTGGGCACTAGTGGAAGCCAGCAATCGAGAGAGGAGCAGGGCCAATGCATTTCAACTCCTTTTGCCCTTTCTTAGGTTGTTCAGAGGTGTATTTTCTCTGTGAACTTTCCAAAGAAGTCTTGCACGGTGAGTAAACATGCCTCTTGAGTTGTCAGCTATGTTTCTTGCATATTGTGAAGTGGTAGCTGCTCTATCGTATTGCGCTGCTCTATCGTATTGCACTGCTCAGTATCTTTCCTTATTTTATCCCCCTTCTTCCCTAGCCCTTACCACTCTGGGCTTGTGGCTCGTAAGTAAAGTGGCAACACTTTAATTCTTGTCTTGAGACCTTCTTGACCTCTTCCCAGAGGGCTCTGTTCCACAGAGAAGCTCCCTTAACCCACATCCCCTTTACCTACTTGTAGATTGCCCGGTGCTTTCCATTTCTTCTATAAATTACACCATGAATGCTCATGGCTAGTAGACCTCTTGCTGTAGTCTATGAGCACTAAAGCTTCCACCTGAAATGTATGCTTATCAAGAGTCAGTTATATTTTCTCCAATGTTGTATACACAATGTTCACTTGCTAACATAATTATGTATGTAATTAAATGTTACATAAGCCAATACATTATGGCTGTGAAATAGAGGGTTGTTTCTATGAAAACCCAGTTGAATAATTTAGATTTTAGGGAATTCTGCTTTAGGAGGAACTAGAGTCAAATGAAATGTGGTAAAATAACTATAAATGTTTGGGGGGGGGGTGGTACCTGGCTGGCTCAGTCAGTAAAGTATGTGACTCTTGATCCTGGGGTTAGGGTTTTGAGTTCCATGTTGTAGAAATTACTAAGAAATAAAAAAAAAATCTTAAAAAGTTTGGGGGGACACTGGAGCATCCAGAAGAGTTCTATAATCATATGGTGTTCTAAATGTGTTTAAATTCTTGTTTTACTTTGAAAATACCAAAACTGATGATCAGAGTTGATTGATTATAGGTGTGGCTTATGTAACAAAGAAGACACAGAATGCCAATTCATGGATCAATAGTTTCAAAAAAGGCCTTGGCCTTATAGCAAAAAATTGGCTGCACCAAAAGCCTTATAGCAATTGATCGATGAATTACACATAAGAAAAAGCCATGCTCCCAGCCATTGGGCCTTGGAGGGCACAAATTACCTACGGATCAATCTGCTGCTTGAAAATTTACAGAGGAGTTCCAGCCACTTATTAATAGGGAACATTTTTTTAGGGAATGACTCTGTTATAGAATTGAAACCATTCTAAATGATAAGGTGTTTTCCAGAAACCATGGTGGAAAAGGTGAAACAAGTGCTACAGTATACACAAAATCCAAGCAAAGATTCTAAATCTCAGAAGCTGCCTGTAGACATGCTTCTGAAATTCCAAGTTCTGAGTTTTTATCATTGGCAAAAGTAGAGATCTCCAAAATTTAAGAGATATAAATTGTTTGCTTTTTGAGATAAGTACTCTTCATAAAAATCAGTGTGGACAGACCCTGAATTATTCTATAAATTGATTTTTCCCCATGAATTTATACATTCTGTGAGGAAACACTTGAAGAAAATAGACATCTGGAGAGCTTATTCTTTCTTTCTCAATGTTTTCTCAATTGTAGGTCTTTATTCTTTGGAGAGGGTCATAAAATTTATGGGGAAATAGATTTAAAAAATAAAATGAAATAGAATAAGGCAAAATAGAAAATATCAGTGTGCATTGTATGTTGTAAAGACATATCATGAAAATTTGTTTTCTTTTATGTGTGTGTGTATGAGTGTGGCATGTGTGTATATGTAATATGAATTTTCTAACTGTGCTAAAATGTCTCTTTGCCTTGTATTACTAGCAAAAACTTTGGAGGCCGATGGTATAAAATAAGGCTTCCTCATGTTTTAGGCTATGAATGTAGTAAAGAAAGTGATTTAAACAAATGCCAAGTTGTTATAACACAATGCATTTCTTTGCTCCAACTTAGGAATCAAGGGCCTATAAAATGTTTTTAAATAATATTGGAGTTTCATTTTAGAAGAAATAAGAATCAAAACTAGAGGTTACATATAATCATTAAAAATTGTTAACATAAATGAGATTTCTTTCTGTTTTTTTCTTTTTCAATGTAGCATTTAGTGGGGAGTGAAATTCACAGTTCAACATTTACTAAATCTCAGAGAAGAGAAAAATGTTGTCTGAGGTTGACACTATTGGAAAAATTCTGAACTACAAGAGAATAATTAAGAACATAGTTTAGTAGCCGATCCTAGGCAAATTGGTGGTTCCAATGATTTACAGAGAGATGATATATAACAAGGAACTAATGATTCCTATTATTGAAGTATAAACTTAGCATCAGGGAAGAAGGCTTTCAGGCCATGACAGACACAGACAAATCAAAAAATGAATGAAGAAGAGAGGGAAAAAGATGTGTGATATCAAATCTACAGGCTAGATCTTGTTATCATTCAGAAGCCAAAGTGGCCCCGGGTGGATTCTCTTGTACTGAATCAGTAGTCAACTAGTTACGATATATAAAACATTTATGTTTCAAAAATATGTTCCCAATGCTGTTTTCTTTTTCTAAGCAACTTTCAAACATTGATTTTATCTTTTTTTTTTTTAAAGATTTTATTGATTTATTTGACAGAGAAAGAGAGCCATCACAATTAGGTGAAGCAGCAGGCAAAGGGAGAGGGAGAAGCAAATTCCTCGCTGAGCAGAGAGCATGATGCGAGACTCAATCCAGAACCCTGGGATCATGACCTGAGCAGAAGGCAGATGCTAACCCGACTGAACCACCCAGGCACCCCAAACATTGATTTTATTAAATGAACACATATTTACGCATCTTAAATTAAAGTAAAATATTTAAAGTTTACCTGTAGCATTTTTCTGGTTCTCTGTTTTAAGTGACTTTCTATTTCCTTGATTGATACAAGGGCTTCACCTGTTGTCACTGCCTTCTGTTGACACTGTTTATATATTTCCATCTTTCATTACCAGGGCCTGGTGTCCCTGAAATGGGCAGTTTCTGGGTTCAGACCTCCTGAGCTGAGCCCTAGCTCCTCCACCCACCCACTGATGAGGTCTTGGATATGCAATTCAGTCTCAGAGCATTTGCAAGGATGGGGCTGGGACATACTCCACTTCATTGGATGAAAACTCAAGTAATGTACCTAAAGCTCCAAGCATAGGGTCAGGCACACAGCAAATAATCAATGATAGTTTTCCTCACTCTGATGTCTAAAATTTACCATCAATGTAATTGGTATTATCTTTAATAATTTCAAAACATTTTCTCCAGCATAAGTTAGATTGCCTGGCATGGGTTAAAGCTCATTTTCATTGCTCCCAGAATTTTAGGATTTTTCTCAGAATAGTAACAGTCAAAAATGATAACATTAGCTTGTGTTTTGATGGCATTTTATAACTTTTAAATTCCATGTGAGTGGTGCAATAGGCCTCATTTTCTGGGTTTCATAGTTCAGGATGACAAGACTCAGAGAGGTTAATTTATTCACCCAAGGTCACCCTGCTCATGGACAGAGAGAGAGGACTGATGCCAGATGTCCTGACACCAAGCCCGGTTCTTTCCAGCCAATGTTGTCCTGTGTATCGTCCTCTGTATGAGCCAACGAAGCACCGCATGGTAAAGCAGTCTTTCCTGAGAACCTGGAAACGGGTCCAAGTTGGAGGAATCTCATTATCACTTTTTGAAGCTTTACCCTGACTGCATGTTAAGTTGTATAATTTTTCTGGATTTGGATCTTGGATGGATGCTGGTTATTGGCAAGCACTGTATCTCATTTGGGAAAAATTTTCCTCAACCTGTATTAAAAGACTGGAAAAGAGAAACAAAACAAAAACCCTTCAGATAAAAGGCATTTAGGGACTGTAGTGCTATCTGACTTATAAAGAAAGTGGCAACGATTGAGTAAGTTTATTATTATTTTTTAAAAACCTAAGGATTTATGCCGTCTGGACCTTCTGATTGGTGTCCATTCAGCTTCTCCATGAAGTCCCTTTCCTCTTTTTAGCCATGGCTGAACTGAAGCCCCCAGCTGGGTTTTTCTTATTGTCCATATACATAACAGTTTTGAACTTTTTAAAATTATACATTTAAAAAAAAGGATTCAGTCACTTGGAAATTTGTGATGTTAAGGATGTTTGGTACTTTTTATCTTGATATATATATATATATCAAGATTTTATTTATTTGACAGAGAGAAACACAGCCAGAGAGGGAACACAAGCAGGGGGAGTGAGAGAGGGAGAAGCAGGCTTCCCACCGAGCAGGGCACCCGATGTGGGGC
The DNA here is from genome assembly GCA_004023965.1 of Spilogale gracilis. Taxonomy (NCBI): domain Eukaryota; kingdom Metazoa; phylum Chordata; class Mammalia; order Carnivora; family Mephitidae; genus Spilogale; species Spilogale gracilis. The sequence goes on along the minus strand of PITA01008315.1, from coordinate 77,738 downwards.
TTGATCCCCGGTCTCTGGGATCATGATCTGAACCGAAGGCAGTTGTTTAACCAACTGAGCCACCCAGGCGCCACCTTGATATATATTATTTAATCCCATATAAATTTTCTCCATGGTTGACTAGGGTCAAGTCATTCTGTATTTTTGTTATGTTCTTTGCTTTCCCTGGCCTTGATAGATTTGGAAAGCTTAATTTATTTTTTTCTCCATTTTATTATGCTCACATTCACTCTTAAAAGAATCAGAATCTCATCCAGAAACAACTTGCTGGCTCCTCCCTAGAATTTATGGTTTTAAGAGACTGATATAATAAAATGGAAGTTCTTTTTGAAAATATTTTTGCCATTGTGATGTTCATTTCTGTTCTGTGTTTTGTTTTGTTTTGTTTCTCTCTCTCTCTCTCTTCATCCTATAGCATGAACCCAGCTAGATCTGGGTTTGAATCCCCAGTTACTTTTCCATTCTTGTGCATTTTTAGGGTCGTGGAAGGACAGATATTTCTAGGAAGGAACTTCCCATGTCCTCTCTAGACTTTAGAGGGGCCTGCACTCTTCCCTCATGTTCTAGAATGATCCCTTGCATGTGGCTATTTGGGAAGCAGTGAGGGAAAATCAGGGTCAAGATAAACACAAGGCGGAAGGAGTGGGAGGGTTTGGAAAAGATTGTTCCTCACACAATCCTGTTAAACAAAGAAGCTAGTGGATAGGATTTAGGTATGCCTCAAGTCCACAGGAGAGGTGGTTAGAGCTTAAAATTCAATGCCTTGATTTTCTAGAACAAAGCTCCCTCAAATGGCAAAGACTTAGGCCTTTCAGAGACAGGGTTCACCTATCTTCACTTGTAACTTAGAATGAATACTTGTCTTGAAAGTACACAAAGCAGTCTTTGCTGGAAGATGAGCTATTTAGGAATTTTCCTGCAATGGTCAGCATTAGCTACTTTTTTGCTGCAAAGCTAGTGATACCCAAAATGTGGGGTCCCAAAGCATCTATGCTGTGAGGGATCCAGGGGTTGCAGGGGCAGAGTTCCTGGTGGTGTCAGGGGCTGGGGTTCCGTGTTGCAAGTATAGGGCTCTCTCTGGGGAGGGGTTACAGAGTCATTTGGGTTTATTCTTAGTGGTGTCACCTTCACTTGGCTTCCACAGTGATAAGAACAGAGCTGCTCATAGAAACTCATGGAATTGATGGAAAGATGAAAAGATTATGCAGGTGAAGACATCAGCACTTGGACTTTCTAGTTACCATGAAGGTCAGTTCCTTCCTTCCTTTCCCCACAGTCTCTGTTCCAGTCCTTCCCTCCAGGGTCCTGGGCTGGGTGTCTTATGAATTCAAGAGTCCTGAGCTGACCAGACAAGATTCTACCAGAGGTAAGTCCTCCGTTTTATGGCCACACAAAGGAGGGGCATTCTGCCAGCCTAACGGACGAAGACAAAAGGGCAAGGGAAGGGGTTTCTAGACAGAGGGGGCAACAGGATAAATGATAGGCTCCAAACCACTTGGCCTCAAGAAGGGATAGAAACAGGAATAGAATCTGGCGGTCTGGAAGGCTTGGATGGGCAACTCTGCTCTTGCAGTCTGTTTTGATGTTGCTTAAATGTAATTATTGACATGGAAAACTGTTTACACTCTGCCATTAAATGATAAAAGCAGGTTTCAGAACGGTAAACACAGTATGAAATCATTTTTTGTGTAGTATAGATGTATATATCCATGTGTATACATATATGAGTACTACATTATGCATATATATAAATAATTATAGTATATGTTCACATAAATATGTTTTAATACTAGTTAATTCAAAGTTGTGATATCACAGGTGCCATTTAAAAAGATGTTCTAAATTACCTACAGTTGATGATTTTTCTTAAATGAATTTGTCTTGTTTGTGTCATTAAAATAAAAGTTAAAAAAGAGAAAAATATTGTGCTCCTAAATTGTCTTTGAACTCATGATAATTCATTTCACCGATTGTCTTTTGTTGGATATTGCGTGTTTTCCAGTTTTTCCCGATTATAAAAAATGCTGACTTTAATCAAGCGAAGTTTTGTTTGTTTGTTTGCTTGTTTCTTAGAAAAGTATTTTTGATTACTTGAGTGACTTAGTTTGGCCGCTCTATATCTTTTTCAATATATTTTTAAGGAGGAAATTTTTTTCATTCCCTCCTTTTGTCTACTTCTTTATAAAATGTCCTTGAATTTCCAGAATAGATGAAGCTCCAAGGTAAGCCGGAACTCTAATGTTCTGGACGTTCACGAAACGAGATAATACATGCTGAATTGCAGACGGAAGGCAAGTGTTGCCAAGTGCTCTCTCCACCCTTAAAAAAAGAGACCACTTCACACAAAGACTAAAGGTGAGACGCCCAAGCTGAAAAGGCTCTTGAAACAGCAGACATTTTACATTTTCTCACTTGATCATCAAAACAAAACCAAACTAAACCAGAAAGAATATTTCTTTACTACACATTCATTTTGCCAACACATTCTTTTATATTAAAAATGAAAAGACCTTAAAATACCCTCACAGATAGCAAAGCCTTGGAGAGCAAGTTTACATGCAGGGCTGGAGATATTCATTAAAATTGTAATTAGACTCACGATTAAATTCATTCACAGTAGAAACTTTGCTTATAAGGGTTGCTACAGGAAGAAACCTCCGTCTGAAAATTAGTTCAGCAGTCTGAGCGATTTTAATTATGCAGAGTTGATTATCGCTAGAGAAGGAAACCTTTATTGTAGCCACAGAATGAAGATCTCTTCTTCTTCTTCTTCTTCTTCTTCTTCTTCTTCTTCTTCTTCTTCTTCTTCTTCTTCTTCTTCTTCTTCTTCTTCTTCTCCTCCTCCTCCTCCTCCTCCTCCTTCTTTTTCGGTTTCCTGAGCTAATATGAGGTCCATATTTTGATATCCAAATGTTTCTCTAGGCAAAGAAAATGTGAGAAAATTTCCACAGCAAGACAACAGAAATTTTGAAATGGTCACTCGAGGAGTAAGACACATACAACACCACATGCTGCCATCTTTTTTTCCTTGTTCGCTGATCAACATCATTTGGTTAAGAGAGAGGCAAGGAGATGGAAGTGGCATTTATTTAACATCTACCATGTGTCATCCTCTGTGACAGGCAGTTTCTATTCCCAGGTCACCCTTTGTATTATGGTTTCCATTTTACAGATGAAGACACTGGCGATGAACAAGTAAAGCGAGTGTTCTGGGAGGGGGGCTAAATATTGTTCCATCTGACCTCACAGAGCCTGCTGTGTTTCACTCTCTCATTAGGAAGAAAAAAAAATCCCAGGGGGGCTTTCAGAGCTATTCTTCCTCATCTGGTGGGTGTGCATTCCCACATTCTGTGTGCTTCTTTTCATGCTGTCGCATACCATCTTAGTAAGTGCTTGCACCCCAGTCCTGCCTTGAGCCCTTGAGTCTAGGTGAGACTGAGAGCAGCGCTTCTACAAGTCTGGTCCAGCTCCCCGCCTTGGCCAAAGCTCAGAGGCTGCATGGCTGTGCAGTCCTGGGTACACTGGAAACAGGGCTGGGGAAGGTGTCAGGAAATCTGATTTTTGTTCTTAGATCACCCATCTGTTAGTTGTGTGATTGGGGAAAGTCACTTTGTCTGGAGTTCATTTTCTCCTCTGTAAAATGAGTGGGAGATGGGCTTGCCTTGTATTGGAGGCTCTCAGAGCAGCAAGATCCCAGGATTCCCTGATGCAGGAGAGATGGCAAACTGACTCCATCTTTGGTCTTCCATCTTCATGCCAGAGCAATGACCTCCCCTGGGGCTACGTGGTCCAGGCCCCTTGGAAGTAATGTGTGCCCTGACGGGAATGCGGGAAGGTTTGTTCTGATCTTTCCTAAAGTTGTTTAGATAACTAGTAGAAATAGCATAACTTCTTCCTCTCCCCGACTCTGGTGCACAGACATCACCATGAGGTCTGTTCAGTGTTAAACCCTTTGATCTCACCATTATGACCCCTGCACGTCCCCTTGTTCTGTAAAATCTGTGAACTAAGTTCTTGACTTTGCAGAGAATAGCTGGGTGGTCACCTGCCCCATCCTTCTGTCTGTAAGTTACCGTAAATAAAACACGGTGTAAATGATATGGAGTCACCTGTTTCGTTTTCTGGTCTCAAAGTGCCTTCGCAGTTTGGAGGATACTCTACCGTCCCTCCTGTACTTTTGAGAATGTGTCCATTGAACTTTGAATGTCCATTGAACCAAAGTAACCACAGTCAGAGAGTCTCATTGGACATTGTGGACATTTCAACCACAAATAGTTCAGCGTACATCTCTAAAAAATAAAAGTCATTTTCCTGCATAAAAGTCATATAATTTTCACACTTAACACAATTAATAATAATTTTTTCAAATCATCCAATAGTCAGTTCACACTCAAATTTCCCTAATTGTCCCCATATATTACAGGGGGCTTGTTTAAAGGAGGATCCCATCAATGTCCCCACATCACATTTGTTTCTTCTGTTTCTTAAATCTTATTTAATCTAGTGCAGTCTCCCTCTATTTTTTTCCCCATGACTTTGACTTGTGGAAGAGTTTCAAGAAATGGAGGCTAATTGTTCTGTTGAAAGTTTCTCTTTCTGAATTGTCTGATTGCTTCCTCATGATGTTAGCTTTCCTGTTCTGCTCTACCTCTTGCATAAACTGAGAATTAGATCTAAATATTGCGCAGACCCAAGGTAGACATACTGGCAAGAACACATCATAGATGATGCTGTGTCCTGCGTACTTAATCACCTCGGGAGACAAGTGAGGTGGTGGCAGCTTCACCCCACCCCTGTAAAGTTAGTTTCCTTTTGTGACCAGTGTGTAGACTGTGAATGAAACTTTGTCATCAGGTCAATATCTAATTACATCAGTCTCTCACCTATGTGTCTTAGTATCATTGATAATCCCTGCACTTACCAATTATTTCATTAGCAGCTGACAAATGATGATTTTCCAATTCTTTATTTCCTTTTTTATTTATTAGTCACATTCTTCTATGAAAAAGAGTTTCCTGAGAGCTTATATTGACAAAGCATGGTCTAGATCCCCAATGTTGGGCTCTTTAACTTCTTGCATTGTCTTATACCACGTTTTAACTTAATTGGTCTTAATTTGAATTTGAGAAGACTGTTTTCTCAGGATTACTGGATTCAGGATTCCCTTTTCAATATAATGTGGCTTCCGAGGAAACAAAGGCAAGCCTAGTTCCTAAAATTGGAAAATTTTCCTTTTTCTCTTGAAAAACCACAGAAACTCCTTAGGAAAAAGGCAATGCAGTGACTCCAGAAAATCTTGGAAGTACACGTTGTCAACAAGTCTCACACAGATGATAAAGAATGGTCTTCCCCAGAACAACTTTCTTCTCCAAGTTGAACTGTTAACTTCTGACATATCAATTGCAGATGTGTCAGCAACATTCTTACGAGACAGACTAAATCAGCTTGTTTCTACCATCTTTGCTGTTAGCTGGGGGCTGACTTTGTCTTTTCCTTGTGAGTTACTAGCATCTTGCTACACTCTGCCCCCAAACTCCAAAAGATGGGAAAATTTATAGACAACCAGGGTTTGAGTCTGTGGTCCGTAATGATGTGAATTCTAACCTTTCAGAGCTTCCATGAAATAACTAGGGGGAAAGACAAAACCTCTCTAAAATGGTGCATGTGTGGGACATCAATTCACTGGACACCTATACTTAATTGATGATGTGCAAGCAAGAAATCAGTGGGAACACTTATTCCTGAATTACCCAAGCTTCAGACCTCCAAATCTTAAATGGAAAGCCTAGATTAATTAAATCTTGAGATGTATCCTGACTGTCAGAAGTAAAATAAAACTTTGATGAAATTAGGGAATCTTTGCAGGGGTGTCACATAGTGGTATTTAGCGCCTTCTTTGAGATGAGGTGGCTTGGGGTTAGGCAAACCTGGGGTTCCAGTTCCAACTTATATCACTGGGTCAAATTATTAGCCTTTTTAAAGTTCCGCTGTTTCATTTGTCTGTAGCTAGAATCCCATAGGAGCAAAAATTGGAACTCAGAGATATCTTTGGGGGTCTGTCATGCCAGGAATCACCACTTGGCAGGAGGGATTTTGGAACAAGGGGAATGAGAGTAGAAGGTTTTACTGATGCCTGAGGCCACAGAGGGAGAAATGAAATTTACAAGAAGGTCTGTGTCAGATGAAGATCTTTAAGTTTAGCCTCCAAGCTATGTCTAATCTGGAGGTAGCAGTGGTCAGAAGTTGAAGGGGATGTTTGCATCATGGCTATGAAGGTTCACCTAGGTGCCCAAGAGTCAAAGTGAGACGCACAGAGGATGGGCCTCTGTGGACCTTTCCCATGTTCTGCATGGAGCTTAGTATGGCCATAGTATAGTGAGGACAATAGAAACAAGATCCTTTTTTGCAATACAAGAGCTGATGACTTTGGGAGCCCCATGGAGTGAGGTCCTTTTTAAAAATACTAGATTTCTCCCACAGAGAGCCAGTGGAGTGCAGCTGAGGTGAGGTGTTAACTTGTAGGGTTCTGATGGGCAATAGGCCTCATGGAGTGAGTGTCCTGACCTTGAGGAGGGTGACTGTGAGCTTAGGTGAAGCACTCCAACATCCTAGAGATCCTGTAGAAAAGACGCTGGGGGCCTGCAAGGTTTACATTACAAGCCCTAATGTTGGTTTGACCCTATTTGCATTTATAGACTTCTGTGATAATCTTGCTAGGGATAGATTTACCAGAGTTAGTCCTACTGCAAAGAATTGCCTGGGGGATGAAATAAATAAAGTGTCTAACACAGCACTTGGCGCAAAGCAGCAGTTTGAGAATCGTTAGCTCCCTCATGTTTTATTTTTATCCCATCTCCATGGAGATATATGAGGTCTTCTTTTGAGGTCTAACTCTTGGGTAAGTGTTCCCATTGTGTGTTCATTGGTTTATTTATTTTGCTAAGTTTTCTATACAAGAATACCTTTTCTTATTGCCCTTTTGATTCCTTTCCACTGTACTTAGAAACAATGGCAATGACAACCAAACATGGGTGGCCTTCCATTAACATCCCACAACTGTAAGTGGAACTGGTAAAAAAAAGAATGTGTCCAAATTAAACTGATAAATGTACTCCCATATTCTCCTTAAGGCACAGATATCCAACCTGCACGACCTTTTTTTCTAGTCATGCAAGAGGCAAAGGTAATTTAGAAACACTCATGCTCTCTTTGTCACGCTATTGACAAAAAGGCTCAGAGAAAGCATAATACACCCTGGTTGAAAATAAACATGAAAAAGCCCTTAAGACATGCAAAGGAAGGTCTATAATTTAGAGCAAATTTTTTAGCCTGAATAAATCACATCTGTAATTTCCTTGGTGCCAAGGAAAGGCTAGGCTGTTCCTGGAATGGGACAATTCTTTCTACATATGTTTCCCAAAGGGCCTTGATGATGTCAGGAGGTAGTGCCCTCTGTAATATGGTCAGGTAGAAATTGACCAGTAAATGTTAATTATGGAAAAGGACTATTTCTTATGGATCTGAGTCCAGTCATTTGGCTGGAATGATCCAAATGATTCAACTGAAAACACATTGCAAATAGACTCTCTGAATTAAGAGAGTAAGATAATAACTCTCTTATTTAGAATCTCTCATGCCTTCTTCCCATCCCAGGTGAACCCTTGCTGTCCTTTAAACGCAAATTCCATCACCTCCCACCTCCACAGCCAATGGAATTCACCACCCATTTTCCATGATTCTTCTGCGCTCTGTATGTATTTCTATTGGAGCACCCCCATTATGCATGTTGCAGACACTCCCCGACTTACTGTGATCTGACTTATAATCCATTCCCAGTCAGCCACACAATATGAGGATCAACAACTCACCAACACTGACAACCATTCTGTTTTTCACTTTCAGTACAGCATGCAATAAATTGCATGAGATATTCAACACTTTGTTCTCAAAGAGGCTTTGTATTAGGTGATCTTGCCAAACTACAGGCTGATATAAGTGTTCTGAGCACATTTAAGGTAGGCTGAGCTATGATGTTCAGCAGGTTAGGTGTAATAGATGCATTTTTGACTGAAGACATTTCAACTTACATTAAATTTATTAGGATATAACCCCATTGTAAATCAAAGAAGATCTGTATAGATTTTTGTTCTTAGGCTGGTGTCCCTCCTTGAGAAAAGGACCTCATTTTTCTATATTTTGTTCCCAGAATTATACCCAGTTCCTACCTACAGAGTAATCTCAACAGATGTTTGATGAAGTGGTTCATAGAATCTCAGGTTCGGAAAGAAACTTTTTGGTCATTTTAGGAAACAAAGAATAACAGAGTATATAACAACTGAGCCATGCATTCCCCTCTTTTAGTAGAGGGAGTGCTGGATTTGAATCAGGATCACACAGTGAGCTAGTGACATGTAGAGGCCAGAATTCAGAAGTCCCATACCGGTTCATGGACAAACATTCTGTGGAATACACTAGAGTGTTACCAGTTACTATGAGGAGAAAAATGCGTTGTGTATTCCAATTAGTTGGCCAAGTTTCTTCATTGTAAAACTTCTTTGTGTTGTTTCTAGACTGAGCTATGGTATATAGCATTTCCCAATCATTATCCCATGAACCCTTTCATCATGTACTATCTCACTGAACTGATGTTCCCCAAAACGTACTTTGGAAAACACAGTTGTGGTAGGCAGAATGACCCCCTCCCAAACGTTCCAGTTATAATCCCCAAAATCAGAAAATATGTTAGGTTATAAAACAAAGGGAAATTAAGGTGTTGGATGGAACTGAATTTGCTAACCAGCTGACCTTAAGATAGAGAGATTATCCCGGGTTATCTGGGTGGCCCAATGTAATCAAATCCTTCAAAGTGGAAGAGAGAGACAAAAGAGATTAGAGTGATGCATTGTGGGAAGGGCTCAATTGGCCATTGCTAATGGTTTTGAAAGTGGAGGAAGGGGTCATGAGCCCAGGAATGCAGGTGACATTTAGAAGCTGGAAATCACAGAAACGGATTATCCCCCAGAATCTCGAGAATGGAAGTGTAGCCCTGCTAGTACCCTGATTTTAGCAGAGTCTATAAACGAACTCTGCCAGAATTCTGGCCTTCAGAACTATAAGGTGATAAATTTGTGTTCTTCAAGCCACTAAATTTGTGGTACTTTGTTATAGCAGCAATAGAAAATGAATACAATCTTTCTGATGTCACAAACTGCACATTTGTCATGCTTCCACATAAGCCTGGAATTGTTTACATTCTTGATTATATTGTTTGCATTGATGTCTCTGTGGTGAGGTATAATGATTGGCCTAATTGACTGTAAACTCATTCCTAAAAACCCTATTTTCTTCAATTTTTATAACTTCTGCTGAATTCCATTTTTTTGGAAGAAAGTCAGTAGGTCCAGCAACACTATAAGGGAGGAGATTACTAAGGACCTGAGTACCAAGAGACAGGATTCACTGGAAACACTTCTAGAAGTTGCCTATTGTAGACAGAACTTTTTTTCAAGTTTATAATTCTTCTTTTACAAGTGAGTTTGAAAGCTTCTTAAAGTTCTACCACCGATGAGGAGACCATTTAATTTATCATCCAAACCAGAACTTTTTTGAGATAATGAAATGAATGGTACTATAAACAACAATACTAGGGTAATAAGTGTAATAAAGACTGTCTCCAGAAAACCAGATATATGGTCACTCCAGTTGAAGGTCACATTTCTGGTCCTCTTCCTCAGCCACTAGCACAGTGCCAACATATAACAAATATTTAATACATACCTGCTTATGGAATGGCAAAATGATTCCAAGATACACAAAGGCACTTGGACCACTAAATGTACAGTTCTTACGCAGCATAGTCTTATTAGGGAGGGTAAGGAACCCTCATACTGCACTTAATGCCACTTTTTGATAAAAATAAATAAATCTATGATAACAGAGGATGGACGGGGATAGGGGAATTGTATGAAGGTGATCAAAAGGTACAAATTTCCAGTTTCACTCTCGGGTGAGTGTTGGATTATATAGCCATTGGCTTTAGCATTTGCTCTCATGGATACAAGGCCACGTAGCATGCGGTGAAGAGGTAGCTGGGTCTCTGGCACTGGAGACTTGAGAGTTGAAGTCCTAGTATGTAACTGGGGAAAGAATCTGACCCTTCTAAACCCCCAGGTGTTTACTTGTAAATGGTATTTGACTGAATGTGAAAATATGCTTAAAACATTACATACATTTATTCAGCACATCAACAAATTATGTGCCAACATTTAATTCCTGGAACCTAGAATCCTAGAATGTTATTTTTTTCCCCTTTCAGTTTTATTGAGATGTAATCAACATACAGCCTTTTATAAGTTTAAGGTGTACAACATAATGACTTGACTTACATATATCAGGAAATGATACCACAGCTAACATCCATAACCTCATATAGATTTTTTTAAAAAGGCAAACATATATTTTTTCTCGTGATGAGAACTTTTAGGATTTGTTCTCTTAGCAACCTTCAAATATGACATCCGGCAGTGTTAACTATAGCCATCATGTTGTGCTTTATATTCCCTGTACTTACTTATCTTGTAACTGGAAGTTTGCACCTTTTGATCACCTTCATGCAATTCTCCTATCCCCATCTGTCCTCAAATACATTTGTGATATGGGTATTGCTATACAATCTGGGTTTTACCAGAGTCCTTAACAAACTATGTTAGAATTCCTAAACTTACAGTAATTCATCATTTTAACTGTCAGTGATAGTAAGAAGCCATAACCAATTTAAGACAATGCTGATATGCCATGGATGAAGACAGTTGGTCCTTTCAAATTACAGGAATTTCAATTATTTACATAAGTTCTTTCAGAGAAAGAAAGTTCTCTTAAAGAACTTGTAAGTTTTGTACCCAGATGGCACGGTAGAGTAATAAATTCAAATTTTCAGTACATTAAAACTGTTGCCATTTCTAGTTTATAAAAAACAAGTTTTTGTAACCCTTAAATAACTCATAGTTACTAATAATTTATTCTTAATTATACGTGAAAAAAGGGTTTTCTATAATTTTGCCTCTTAGAGAAGAAATTTGAAATTTCAGGTAAGTGTTGAGTAATTTTTTAGTGTAAGTATTTCCCATGCAATATTTGGGACACACTTAAGCTAAAAATTATTTAGTGTTTATCTGAAATTTAAATTTTTTAAAAAGATTTTATTTATTTATTTGACAGAGAGAGAGCTCACAAGGAGGCAGAGAGGCAGGCAGAGAGAGCAGAGGAAACAGGTTCCCTGCTGAGCAGAGAGCCCGATGCTGGCCTGGATTCCAGGACCCTGAGATCATGACCTGAGCCTAAGGCAGGGGCTTTAACCCACTGAGCCACCCAGGCGCCCTGAAATTTAATTTTAACAGGATGATCTATTGGTTAATTTTATTACTAGGAATTTAATTCTTTCTGATGCTATTGTAAATGGAATTGTTTCCTTAACTTCCTTTCCAGATTGTCCATTGTTAGTGGATAGAAACACAACTGGTTTTTGTGTGTTGACTTTGTATCCAGCATTTTTTTATGGACTCTTTAGGATTTTCCATGTGTAAGATCATGTTATCTGCAAACAGAGGTTATTTTATTTCTTCCTTTCCAACTTGCATGTCTTTTATTCATTTTTCTTGCCTGACAGTGCTGCTTAGGACTTTCAGTAGTATGTTGAAGAGTTGTGGCAAAATGTCTTCCCTATCTTATTCCTAATTTTAAAAGACAAGTTTTTACCATTCAGTCTGATGTTAGCTGTGGGTTTTCATATATGGCTTTTATTGAGTGCTTTTTCTTTTTTATCACAAAAGTGTGATGAATTTTGTCAAGCGCTTTTTCTACATCAATTGAGATGGTGATGTGGGTTTTCTTTCCTTCTTCCCCTTTTACTGTTAATGTGGTGTATTCCATTTATTGATTTTCCTACATCGAACCATTCCTGCATTCCAGGAATAAATCCCATTTGGTTATGGTTTAGTATCCTGTGAATGATTGTAGAATTGTATTTGCTAGTATTTTGCTGAGCAATTTTTCATTAATATTCATCAGGGATATTGGTCTACAGTTTTTTTTATTCCTCGTATTATCTTTGGCTTTTGTATCAGGATAATGTTTGCCTTATAGTTTAGAAGTGTTCCCTCCTATGGGGCACCTGGGTGGCTCAGTTGGTTAGGCGACTGCCTTCGGCTCAGGTCATGATCCCTCAGACCCAGGATCGAGCCCCACATCGGGCTCCCTGATCTGCAGGAAGCCTGCTTCTCCCTCTCTCACTCCCCCTGCTTGTGTTCCCTCTCTCACTATATTTCTCTCTGTCAAAAAAAAAAAAAAAAAGTGTTCCCTCCTCTTCAATTTTTTTGGGAGAGATTGAGGAGGATTGGTGTTAGTTTTTCTTCAAATATTTGGCTAGAATTCACTAGTGAAGTCATCTGGTCCTGGGCTTTTCTTTGTTAGAAGGTATTTGGTCACTAATCTAATTTCCTTACTAGTTCAGATTATCTATTTCTTCATGTTTCAGTCTGGTTGGTGGTGTGTTTGTATGACTTTGTCCATTTCATCTGGGCTATCAACATTTTTGGTACACAATTATTCATTGTATTCTCTTTTAATTTTTTATTTCTATAAAATTGGTTGAAAGACTACCGCTTTCATTTCTGCTTTGAGTCTCCTCTCTATTTTTCTTAATCTAGGTAAAGTTTTATCAGTTTTGTTAATCTTTTTCAAGAGCCAGCTATTGGTTCTGTTAATTTTCTCTTTTGTTTTTCTGTTCCCTATTCCATGGATTTCTGCTCTAATCCTTATTATTTTTTCCCTTCTACTAGCTTTGGATTAATTTTGTGTTCTTTTTCTCATTCTGAGATATTCTAATGTACATATTTATAGCCACAAATGCTTTGGGTGTTGCATATTTTTGTTTGCAAAATGGCAACACTACCTATGAAGAACTGTGACTTCTGTTTTATGAGTCCTCCCTCTCATGCCCACTTTCTCACTCTGCTAAAACCAGCTGCCTTGCTTTGAGCTGCACTCCAGAAATCAAACAAGGACTAAAGCAAGTTTCAGTGCAACAACTAATAAGGAACTGACTCCTGTCAACAACCACTTGAATGAGCTTAAAAATGGATCGATCTCTCCCTTGAGTTTTAAGATGAGTACAGACTTGGTCCACACCTTGATTGCAGCCTTGTAAGAGATTAGAGCTAGAGGACCTTGCTGAGCTATGACTGATTCTTGACCCACAGAAATTATGAGATAATAAAAGTTTGTTGCATTAAGTCACTTACTTTTGGGGTGATTTGTTATGAGTCAGTAAGTAACTAACTGACACAGAGTCTTAACATTTTCTTGACGTCTACCAATATAGTTTCCATGACTTTGCTTTTATATATATTTTTTCCAACTTGAGAAATGTACCTTGCACATTCATCTAATATGTGAGTTACTCAGAACATGAATTAGAGAATCTGGCATAAAAATAGGTCATTTAAATGACAGTCTTGATACAACAAAAATGCCTTATGTGTAGACATTTTATTGGTAATAAAACAATAAGGCTATGAGTTTCATTGGAATTGCTGGAGAGGGTACTCCTGAGAGATTCTAGTCTGAAAATAAAAGTGAAACAGACACTATCTATGATGTCTGTTTGGTACACTCCTTTCAATTTGGTGAACATAATAAAGGGCTTGTGTAACATCATTCTTAAATCCTTCATATACTGGTTGAACCAATTATGATGTGTTAGTCAATGGAACACTCTGTAGTCATCCAAGATAAGGGTCTACAGGTATATCTGTAGAATGGAGACTTGTTCACAGTAAAATGCCTCATGATAAGGCAGGTTGATTGCAAATTTTTGCTATTATAAACAATACTGTGATGAACATCTTTGTAACAAAATATCTGCACACATCCACAATTGTATTAGTTTTTGCTCTCTAGAGAAACAGAACCAATGGAAGATATATGTGTATTTATGGTAAGAAATTTTCTCATGTGGTTATGGAGGCTGGGAAGTCCATGATCTTCAGGTAGCAAGCAGAAGACCTAGGAGAGCAAATAAGATAATTTCAGTCTGAGTCTAAAGGCCTGATAACCAGGATAGCCAAAGGTGTTCCAGTCTGAAGGCAGGTAGAGACTGATGTCCCAACTCAAAGACAGTCAGACAGAAAGAAAGAATTCTTTCTTACTTTGCCTTTATTTCTAACCAGGCCTTCAACTGATTGGATAAGGCCCACCCAAAGCAAGAGAGCAGTCTACTTTACTAAACCCGCGAATTCAAATGTTAATCCCATCCAGAAGCACCCTCACAGACACACCCAGAAATAATGTTTCACCAAATATCTCGGCACCCTGTGTTCAATCAAGTTGACACCCAAAAACTTAGCCATCACAATGATTATGTACTTAGAATGGATTCCTAGAGGTAAAATTGCTAGATTCAGTGTGTGCCACTTTTTAAGAGTTATATCTGGGTCTAATCCTTTTCTGATCATTCCAGGTGACCGTGATCATAGATTTTTACCCCTTTCTCCAGTGTCTGCTTAAGCCTTTACACATTGTTAATTCAGGTCTCATATGAGGCTATCAAACCACTTACCTCCAACCTCCCTACTGACTTTTATCATAGAGTGGTTACTGGCTAAGTCTCCATCATTCTACTGCTCCCTTAAATCTATTGCAAAGTGGCCTTTTTTTTTTTTTAAGACATTATATTACTGACAGGTTCAGCATCAAATATATGTTTACCAGACACTATTCTTTGGTTAAAAATCTACCCATTTTTCCTTGTGTGTGTGTGTGGAGGGGGGGAGGAAAAACAGAACACACCTGTTTATATTCAGAGGGAAACTAACCTGAATTTATCTGTAACTTAATTACCATGAAGTCCCATGTGTGGTCTACAGAGCTGCATAAATTAATAATGCTGTAATTGTGGAGTTCATATACCAGGAATCCTTACTGCCCTTCTCTAGAGAACCAGGCTAGAAAATGGGTTTTGCATTAACATGTATTCTCTGAGTGGTCTTTTTTTCCTCCCTGAACATTTCCACCCCCGCCCTGCCCCTTTTTTTATGTCCCTTTTACTCTTCTTGGAAGCAGTCTGTGGCATGCTTATAGCCACTGCTTCTCCTCTGGGTGGCTATTGAAATATTCCCCTAATATTTCTCCATTATAATGCGAGCCGCCAATAGCACAATGCCTTGTTGGCCTCCCTTTCCAGGACAAAGTACAGAGCCATTCCATTACTTTGGCATCCATCAGGACAATAAGCCACAAATCTTTTTCAGTGCAGCTCCAGACGTGGCTGCCTTTGGGCTGGAAGGCAGGGAGAGGCAGGAATGTTTCCCCAGCATGGAAAGAAATCAAATGCGTGTATTCTGGTGTCTTCTGCAGTGCTCTTTGGAATGAGTCACCGCGTACTTTTAATAAGAGGCTGTGATTGGGAGGAAGGAAAGTTTTCTTTGGTGAAATGATTCAGTCAGAGAGATTGCACAAGTCCACTGGGGACAAGACTCCAATATGTGCTTAATTTTCTTTGGAGGATTTGCTAATGATTGGTGGGAGCCCCAGTTCCTATTTATTACTTACTTTCCTTAATAATGAAAAAGAGACCATATGTTGGGTGTGCAGCTTGCTGATAAACTCACTTGGAGCAATGACAGGCAAGTGTGTGCATTTTGTACATTGTGCTATTAAGGGGGGAGGAAATCCTAAACTCTATTAAGAAATTTGCAGCCTTTGAAGCCAGTGCTACTTGGCCTTCAAGGTTTAATGCTAATATCAGCTGAACATGTGAGGCATTAAGTGTTTTATTATTTTTTAGACAAATTTTGAAAATTTCTTGCTTCACTAGGAACATCAAAATAAATTCCAGATGGATTAAAGAGTTAAATATTTAAAAACCTTAACTGTTGGAAAATCTGGAAGAAAATAGACGTGAATATTTATCAAACCTCCTGAGGGGGAAAGTTTCCTAAGCTTAGAATTGATGGAATAAATCACTAAGGATGTGATTGATAGATCTGACTACATAAAAATTTAAAACTTTTATACATCAAAAAAAATCACCAAGATTAAAAAGCAATCAACAGGACTAGAGATGATGTTGTAAGACAAAGGATAACTTTTTAAATAAATATAAAACTCATATAAATTCAATAACACAGATACCAGGACCCCACTAAATACATGAAAAAAAGATATAAATAGGAAAAACACAAATATGAGGTATATTGGTAAGTGACTGCGAACATTATTTTTAAACTGCCACAACTAATCAAACAGATGCAAGTGGAAGCAATAGTGAAGGTTTATTTTCCCGTTTCAAAGATTCCCCAGTAAACTATCTGGTATTTAAAATGAAAAATACCTAATGTTGACGAGGGTATAGTAAAATAATCACTTGCATTCACCAGTGAGAAGAAAGTTAACAGATAACATTCATGCTTTTAAAAACTTCTTAAAATAGGGGCACCTGGGTGGCTCAGCTGGTTAAGCGACTGCCTCGGCTCAGGATATGATCCCGGAGTCCCGGGATCGAGCCCCACATTGGGCTGCCTGCTCGGCGGGAAGCCTGCTTCTCCCTCTCTCACTCCCCCTGCTTGTGTTCCCTCTCTAGCTGTGTTTCTCTCTGTCAAATAAATAAAATCTTTAAAAAAAAAAAACCAAACAAACCTCTTAAAATAAAAATTTGTAATGTAAATAACTGGGAGGGCTGATTTTGTATGGTGATACCTTAGACCGGTTTTAAAGAATGTCCTTCTTTTCCTATATTTTCTGTAGTAGTGATATATTGCTTTTAATCTCAAGGAAATCGTAAGTCTCATCAACTTTGGTTCTGTGGTGCCATGGAGCCCTCAACCAGTTTTTTTCCCCCTAATGCCAGCTCTAATGTAGTTATACTATTTTGTCTTTCTTCATTTTTTTAAGACGGTCCATTCTCAATATGGGACTTGACTCACATCCCTAAGATCAAGTGTTGGGTAATCTACTGAATATTAATGAGCCATCCAGGTGTCCCCATATTCTCTTTCTTAGAATCAAAGCTCTAGACCCTTCGATGTGTAGAATTATAATCCTCCTTTCCTGCCATCAGTATGGCAGTATTTTCTGACATTTAAGATTTAAGTCTTTTTTTTTTTTTTTTTTTTTTTGCCTGTGGTTTTGGCCAATACTCTCTCCTTCAAATTTGAGTGTTTTCCCTGTAAATCTACTTTTAATCCCAGCTCCTTTTCAATTAAATTTTGTGTCTTTAC
This sequence comes from Spilogale gracilis, assembly GCA_004023965.1. Lineage (NCBI taxonomy): Eukaryota > Metazoa > Chordata > Mammalia > Carnivora > Mephitidae > Spilogale > Spilogale gracilis. The sequence continues at coordinate 60,465 of PITA01008315.1, read as the reverse complement.
TGTTAATGCTTATTCTCTCTGAGCTTTCATTTCTTCACCTATTCATTGGGCACAATAACGGTATCTACTATACAGGGTTATTGTGAGCATTTACTCAAATAAGAAAATAAATAAAAGTCCTTTGCAAGCCTTGATGCTCTAGGCCAGTGCCATTGTTGTTCTGGTGATTACTGCTTACCCCATCCATATTTGAATCTCAGAACTGTGACCACAAATGTAGCTGAATATTTTCTATCCTGACTCTGGAAGAACAGCCTCATTTGCATACCTAACACTCCCCACACCCCCCACACCCCCGGGCAGGAAGACAACTTGGCCTTTGTCCTTACTTGGGAGGGCATGGAGAGGGGAATGTGTCCCCTCCGCAGCTCCAGAGAGAGTGTGGTGGAATGCTTTGTGTCCTGGAGTTGCTACCGCTGGTGTGGGGGGAGAGGCAGATGGGACAGGACCAGAACGCATGCAGGGAGAATAAGGAGTCCTGGGCTCTGCGAAGGAAGTTAGAGAGCTCTGTCTTTGCCTCTCAATCTCCTTATTGTCCTGCATCAGAATGACTTCCATGCATCTCTCCATGGCATGATAGACTGATGGATTGCTCTTTACTAAATGCCTGCCTCAAATCACCAAGCATTTCCTAGTGCCAGGAGCTCTGCCAGATGCTCAGTCAGAGATCAGCAAGACAGTCCTACTCTTCAACAGTCTATATACATACCAGAGGAGGGACATTGGACCTGTAAACTGATGGTCATGAGCAACGTGATCCACGCTAGCACGTGCATATGGTTAAGTACACAGAAGAGCTACTTGCTAAGATTTTAGGACATAATACAGTAATTATAGTGTGTGTATCATATATCTCCCAGCAGGGCCTGAGGCAGCACCCTGTGACAATCCCATTAGTATTTCTGACACTGAAAAGTCACACCCAAGAAAGAAAGAACATAAAGAGCCTTATGTTAGTGTAGATCAACTTTCCCTGCAAAATATGTAGGAAGAAACTTTGGAGTTCAGAGATTATTGAATTTTGAAATCAAGGGTAAAAAAATCTGTGTAAGAAGTGCAGTAGTTTCTTTGTTTTGTTTTGTTTTGTTTTAATATTGAGGCCAATAGGTGGTCATTGAAAGACTCTGCACAGGGAAGTGATATAATCTTATTGGATGGTAGAAAAATGATGTGCATCCTTGTAGATGGTGAATTAGGGGAGGGAGCCAAGGGAGTCTTTGATTTTCTCTGATCTCCCTTCCTGACATTATCAGTCCCTTTGAACCTCCTTTCCATACTTTTATCATTTCATAAGGCTCTCTTTCCAGATCAGTACCTTGCTCTTTGTAGGTCTTGCTCACATGTTGGTCTTCCTTCCCAGGTGGCTCACTTTCTACTCACCTTAAGTCCTATTTGCCCTGGAGATGCCCCCTGCATGCATTGAGAAGCTCTTGCCCTTTCTTCCTCAGCATCCACACTTCTGTTCCTACTGCTGGCATTTAAGTTTCAACATTCCCTAAAAGATGAAAGAGGTCATCTGCAGGTGAGGAAATTATGGCCTACAGAGAGGGATGTGACACAGCAAGTTGGCATCCAAGATATTTCTAGAACCTGGCTGCTATGGACTCAGTTCTTGTGACCTTCCACAATTCACACACTGAAGCCTCATCCCTAGTGGGATGATATTTGGAAAGAGGGCCTTTGGTTGTTAATTAGCTCATGAGGGTGGAGCCTTCATGAATGGGATTAGTGTCCTTATAAGAAGAGATAAGAGAGTCACCATTACTCTCTATGCCTTGGAAGAAGATGGCTGTCTACAAGCCTGGGAGAGAGTTCTTACCAGAACCTGCTCATGCTGGCACCCTGATCTCACACCTCTAGCCTCCAGAACTGTGAGATATTTGTGTCTGCTGTTTAAGCCCCCCAGTCTGTGGTATTTATCATGGCAGCCTGAACTGACCAAGACACCATGTCTTAGAATCCTTTCCTCTGTGTTGCTGTTGGTGAACACTGCCTTTCTAAGAGTTTAGTGTATATCTTGGCTATCTTTTCTTCTTGAGGGACAATTTGAGGGCAGAATTTGGTGGCTTCTTTTTTATTTTATTCTTTATGATGTCAGAGAAATGATGATTGAGATTCTAGGTTAGCCTTTTATACTAGATCAGCATTGATGAACTGGAGTCACTATTTCATTCATTTTAAAAAATATTTTATTTGTTTATTTGAGAGAGAGAGAGCATGAGCAGGAGGAAGGACATCGTGAGAGGGAGAGAGAACTGAACACCGAGCCCGGCGCAGGGCTGGACCCCACAACCTGAAGATTATGACCTGAGCCAAAAGCAAGAGTTGGACACCTGACCGACTGAGCCACCCAGGCACCCCACTATTTCATTATTAGCCAATGAAGTTTTTGATATACATTAGTATTGTTGTTTGGGGGTAATATTTTACTACTTTTAGTTACATCTTACCAGCTGAAGAGAAGACAACTGGCATAATGGGAACTGACGGCCAAGGAAATGCTTCCTACTCCTTTTTGTTTTTCAAACTATGGTGCTGAATCTGCCTTTCCTTTAACCATGAAAAGAAGAGGATTGGAAGGAACTTTGTGTAATACTTATAAAATAGCATATTACCTAAAAAGCATTATTTAAGTAAGATATTCACTTTGCCAAGTTTTTTTTTTCTTTTTTCTCTCAAAGATTCTATTTATTAGACAGAGAGAAACACAGTTAGAGGGGGAACACAAGCGGGGGAGTGAGAGAGGGAGAAGCAGGCTTCCCGCCAAGCAGGGAGCTAGATGCGAGGCTTGATCCCGGATCTCTGGGATCGTGACCTGAGCCGAAGGCAGTCGCTCAACCAACTGAGCCACCCAGGCGCCCCATACCAAGTGTTTTAATAAATATTCAGTTTCTAGATAGAAATGTTAAAAAGAAGAAAGAGAAAAATGTGTCTATAAACAGATTTCAAACCACCTAAGCAGTGTATTTTTTTTCCAGCTATTTTATTTTCCTTTGTCCCCTGAATTTTCCCAGGCCATTGAAACAGGAATTACTCCCACAATACTTTGCAACAGACAGTGGTAAACTATACTGAAACATAGTTCAGGTGGTTATAAATAGATCAGCACAGTGCTGCTGCTCGGAGACAGGAAAGCAAGGAAAAATCTAGAGCTCAACAAAGCCTATCAGAACATTTCAGGAAGAGAAGTTTGATCCATTTAGGCCTGGTTATCTTTCATGTTGGATCTGACTATTGGGGTTTTCTAGCCTGGCTGTTGGGACTTGCTGGATACCTGCTGACTCATGATCACAGATGGTTTCTCTGGGTGGGGAAGACTGGACCTTAGTTGTGCCACACGACCTTGGGGATGTAACTTTTCAAGGCATAGTTTCTTCACATGGCAAGCTGATACATCTGCATCAAAAAGACTGTTGTAGAATCTAAACAAGATAATATGGAAATATATAGTATTACACCCAGCACATAGAAAGAAATGCTTGACAGATGTTGGCCTAATGAGGCATCATGGCATAGTGGGAAGAGCATGGTCATTGGATTCATGAGCCCCAGGTGCAAATCCTGCTCCCTCCCATTTACCCAAGGGATAAACTAGAGTAAGTTACTTAACTTTGTCAAGGTTCAGTTTCTTCATTTTTAAACTGACAATAGCGAGTTGGTGAGATAATGATGCTGAGAGTTCAACCCATTAAACAAATATTTATTAAGTTCATAGTGTTAACTAAGTACTGTTCTGGGCTTAGTTAAGGAAAAAATAGACTGTAAGACTTCTTAAAAAAAATAGAGTGTAAGACTTCTTCTTGCCCAGGTGCTCAGATACTTGTCCTAGAGGTGAATAATTGAACAAACAATTATAGTAGAGTGTGATAAACAACATGTTGGGAAATGACAAGGCTCAAATGGGAACACACCTACTGGGGAAACTAATCTAGAGTTTTGGAGTTAGGAGAGATTTTTAAAAGAAGTGGTGGCTCAGATGGAAACTGAAGGAAGTGCAAGAGTTAGCTCGTTGAGGATGTCTGAGTGGCTAAGTTGATTAAGCATTTGCCTTTGGCTCAGGTCATGATCCTATGATCCTGGTATTGAATCCCACATCAGGCTCCTTGCTCAGCAGGGAGCCTGATTCCCCCTCTACCTGCTGCTCCCCCTGCTTATGTTCTCTCTCTTCCTCTCTCTTAAAAAAAAAGTTAGCTGGTTGAAGTGTGACTGGAAAGAGTTGGTTATGCATAATCATTATCTAAGATATTTTATATTTCTCACTTCATCCTCACAGTGATCCTAAGAAGAAGGTTCTATTATTACCCCAGTTTTGTAGAGGAGGAAACTAAGGACTAGAGAGCCATATCCAGATTCACTCTAGAAGGTAGCTTTAGAGTCTGTGAGTTCACCACATTTATCTTTCCTCTAGAAATGCCTTCATTGCATTCCCTACACACTACACCTCTATCAATGGGTTTCTGTCATGTCTACATATTACGATCCATAATTGATTAAACAAAGGTGAACACTTGAGCAAAGGTTGGCCACATATGTTACTTTATCATTCTACAATGCCAATACTACTATTATTCTTTTTTTAATTTCTTTTAAAGATTTTATTTATTTGACACAGAGAGAGATCACAAGTAGGCAGAGAGGCAGGCAGAGAGTGCAGAGGAAATAGGCTTCCTGCTGAGCAGAGAGCCTGGACGCAGGCCTCTATCCCAGGACCCTGGGATCATGACCTGAGCTGAAGGCAGAGGCTTTAACCCACTGAGCCACCCAGGCGCCCTTTTTAATTTTTTAAAAATAATTCATTTTACTTTATTTTTTCACAATTCCAAGATACATTGTTTATGGGATAAGTGAGGCAACAAAGCTTTAAACATAACCTTAAAAAAATAATGTAGTCAAAATACTATGTGCAGTGCCTGGCACATAATTGATAAAAGTGAATGCTAGTTCTTTTTTCCTTATATCCTTGGTTCAAACGGGTCACAAATGACATGCTGGCCTCAACCTAACACTAACATACTCAACATGCTAGGGCCATATTTTCCTCACTCGTGTTCCCAATTCATATTTAAACTCTTTACATTCTAAAATCTCTCCCCAAAGGCAATTCCTTCTTTATTCAATAACCCATTCACTTGGAACTAGTTCATTAAATAATAGCTTCTAGAATTTTCCATTGATGGCAATGGAAACTCCAGATTACTATATCTTGTCTATTTCCCTGTACAGTTATGGAAGAGTGAGAAGAAAAATTTATTTTACCAAAAAATATAATAACTCCATAACGCATATTCAAAAAACCTAGATTGTACTCGAACAAAATTAATCTATATAAATTAGACTGGTATTTAAATTGTTTCCTTTATATGAATCTCATTATAGTCACCCAAAACATCCTGCTGAGTGGGGTGTTAAGTGCTTCACGAATAAAGCCGAAATGCCAAAATTAATAGCACAGTTGTGTGCGGAGCAGAATTTGGGCTTTAATTTCATTATGATTTTCTTTCTTACAGATGAATATTGTTACATATATCTTAAGTTTGGGCAAAGGACTTGAGGAGATGAACCTCCAGATATACAACAAGTGATGGAGTAGGTTCCAAGGTAAGACTAGCACAGGTGGGGAAAGTTATCAGCTTCCAGACTGAATGGAAACCATCTTTCCTTCACAGCTCACTCAGCCCTATTGCTCTGAGCATGCTCTGTTGTATCTTGTTATTGGCAAAGCTCCATGTGAACTTCAAACTCCCATAGGCATCCATGGAGCCATGCAGTCTCTAGATTCTTTGATGATACGAAGACATCTGGCTTAGTCCATATTAAGGTGATTACAGCCCAGCCCAAAATGAAACAGGATAATTGGGCACTCCCTAAGTGGACCTGATACAGTGAAAGTCCCCAAGAGGTCTCCAACCCCTGGAGAGCTGTGTACAAAGCCCATAGGACCATCCCTTCCAGCCTATGTCCTTATAGCTTTCTCAGAATCATAGCACAATGACCTCTTTCACTATGGGGTGGGAGAATTGCATAAGCGTTATATCACCTTGATTTTTCAGGTTAAAACTCTCTATAGCACCCACATATCCAGATTAGCAGAATTACCAATACCTTCTCCTTTCCTATCGTGAATTATCCAAGGACTTTTGGGTTTATGTGGTCCAAAAGATCCCATCCTGCCACAAAATGGTTCTTGGAGGGAAACTTGGCAATGTATAAACCCATTGTCAGCCCCTGTTTTCTCTTATCATTGCTTTTGTAGCTTTCACATGATCTTGTTCTTGAAAACAGATTTATGCCCAGATGTGTGCCCTGTACGTGTCATGCCTTTCTTCCTGAATTACCTGTGCTGCTCTGGGCAGCAGTCCCTTACATTTGGTGATAGGGCATCTAGAGGAGGAAAGAGGAATCTCTCCCCACAGCGCTGCATCTGGGCTCCTAAGTTTCCAACAGTGTAACAGAATGCTGGACAAAGTCTTCCAACAGTGTAGGAAAGGACCTTTCTGCCCTCTCAGAGTTGACTCATCCAAGGATTCCCTAAGTCAAAGTTGGCCTGGATTCTCACATTATAACTCTTGGTTGTCTCCCCTCAGAGAACCAGCCAGTCCCCATGATGACTGTGTAAGAAACTGGCTCTGGAGCCCATGACTTCAGGGACCCTGATACTGTTCCCCTTTTGCCTTCAAACTTTTGCTCTGGAAGCAATGCCTCAGAAGTCCCTCCTTCTTTCTTTCCAAGAGCCCATCCATTCCCTATCCCAGAAGGAAAGATAACTGCTTTTAAGAATCAAACACTATTCAGTCACATGCCAAGAACAGTGGAAAGAGGTTCCCAAACATAGTAGTCCATGTATAAGGGATGTGTGTATCTGACTTTACAGATGAGGACACCGAGGTTCAGTGACTTGCTTGGGGACATACAGCTGAGCCAAAGATAAACCCCCGGTCTCTCTGGTTCCCAGCTAATGAACCTATAGGTATAAGCATGATTTGGGCATCACAGGCTGGAACAAGGGAAGGAAGGAATGCATCTGAGGGCATGAGCTGCGATACCAGTGAGTACATCAAAAACAAAATAGAACCCCAACAAAAATCCAACCAGAATGATTGATAAAACTGCCTTCTCCTAGAGCCCTCTTTCTTTCCAGGTCCTGCTATTTACTGCCTCCTTCAGTTCCCTTCTCATCATGCATAAGGCCAAAATATCAATTCCTTGTGATATGGTAGGTGAGATCTCTCTCCTTGTAGATGCTGCCATGGACTGGACCCTGAGGGACAGAAATGGGAACCTCCTGAGAGTCTAGGGCTTAGTAAGTACTAGCCTACTATAGTCTCTCAATTATTGTTGTCACATGGATGTTCACTAGACATGTTCACCATGGTGCATGTTGTTCACAACCACCTTTGCAGGGTGTCAGTCCAATTCACAACAAGTGACCCCTACATAGTTCCTCAAATAAAAAATTGTTGCTTCTAGATTGGTAATAAATTATCTGACTTGAGGGCATAGGCATAGTCTGGCCATTGAGCCATAATGAAGACTGACCTGAAAAGTAAGGGCAACGGTGATCACCGACACTCCCCAGATTTTCTCCTTTTGGAATGTCACTCAGAAAATAAAGAAAGTAAATGAGTTTGTCAGAGATGAGGAACAAAAAGACATAAACAGAAGGAAAGAACAAATGGCAAACTCCCAGCATTGGTGATGCCTTGAATTTGAGACAACAAACTGCCTCCTTTTGTGATCTAGTCTCTTTTGTTGAATGTACATCATGACAATAAATGTTTTATTTTTTGAGACAGCTTGACAGGGTCTCTTTTTCCAGCAAAATGAAAAGAACACTTTCTGAGGTGAGTGAGGACATAGTCCTGTTTTGGGAGTTCAGGCTACTCACTGCCAGAAAATTTACCACTCTCCCTAGGCCTGGGCTTGGCTCCATGCTTTCCTTTGGGTCAGGATGGAATCTTTTCTTCCCAGATCTCCTCATGCTGCTCTTGGCCTCTTCCCTTGGGGTAGGTAGCTCAATGGCCTCCTTCATAGGGAGGCCTGTCAGGTCCTAACATGGGGGCATCAACCTCCAGGACTGAGTGCTGCATCACTGGATAGTGTAGAAAGTTAGTAAGAATGACTCTCTACTACTTTCTCTATCTGACATGGTTTTCTTTTCACACTGCTTCTTTTTTTTTTTTAACAGCCTGAATTTGGTGCTTCCTCTGGGGCTATGGCTCCGGACAAGAAGTTACCTATCTGTCTAAGGTCTGGTTTCTTGACCTTTGTTTATGTGTCTCTCTGGGTCTCATCTGGCTTCAGGTTTCTGTGTTATCCTCTGGTTTATCCAAGCTCTCTCTGGGGATACCAGCCACATCAGCAAAAAGAAAATGAAGTGAGCAGTGAGATTGACCCCTTAAACTGAATCTTAAAGAGATTTGCAAGCCTAGTGCATTTTGGAAGATTACATTCCTGAGATTGGCTTAACTCTCTGGTTAATTTAAACTAAAGTAGGGTGTGAAGAACTATCTGTTCTTCATGGATGAGGAAACGGAGGATCATAAAGGCCAACCCCCTTGCCTAAAGTCACACAGGAGGTTAGTTTCAGATCCAAGAAAGAACCCTGAAATCCTGGCCTCTGCTGCATTTTTTCTCCATCACAGACCCTCCCTGAAGTGTTTTGTTGAAGGTGTAAGCTACAAAATTAATCAGTTTATTAGTGAGGTTCTTAGGGAGGGAGGGAGGGGACATGAGTTTGTACAAACTGTGTGCCACATGTATTATATCTATACTTCCTCATTTAATCACCCCGTGAGATGCTTATTATTGTATCCACTTAATAACTCACATAAAACCGAGGATCTGAGGGTTATTGAGGGGTGAGGGGGAGGGATGAGGTGTCTGGGTTATGGAAAAACTAACAATTAATTAAAAAAAGAAAGTTGAATGATAATGATACCGATCACAACTATCACTTACTAAGCACGTGTTATAGGCTAGTTCCCAGTGGCTTGCAGATACAACTCAACCCTGTTCACATAGTTTTATCAGGTAACTACTCTTACTAAGGGAAATCCCTAAGGACACACAGCTTGGGTTTGAATCAGGTCCTATCACCCCGATAGCTACCTTTGAGCTAAAGCAGATGTTCTTAGAGAAAATCAAGCTTCTATGTAAACATGTGTGCAAAATTTTACTGAACCAGCATCAAGCATGCAAACATGTTTACTGTGTTTGTATTCTAGGAAAACTAACAAAAATCTGTGAGGTGGATAGACAAGGTTTATTTCATGTGTGTTTCCCTGGTTGGCTTAGCTGGGTAGGGCTTAGCAAGAGTTACTGAGTGGATAAGTGAATGAATGAGGCTTAGATATTTCCATTGTACTTCCATGAACTGTTTTGACCTTGAGCGATGACTTGTTTTTTCTGAGCCTTTAGGGGAGAGAGAGAAAGGCATGTAGTCCTAACAGGTCAGGTCAACCTCTGTACTGAATTTTTGGAGGGCCTTGAACCACCACCCTGAGGCTTCCAGAGGGCTGAGGGAACAGTGTGAGGCCTGAATCCACTCCTTCAGGGTAACTTTCTCTTTTGAACCTGGTCATGAAAGGAATCGCCCCATAGGAGTCTCACTAGTCTTTCCTAGGTGGAAACCGTGATCTTTATTCCCTGGTAATTAGTCTGTGAATATGTTATGGCACATGGCAAAAGGAACTTTGTATTTGCAGTGAAGGTTGCTAATCAGCTGCCCCTAAAAGCAAAAGATTGTTCTGGATTATTCAGGTTCCCAAAATATAGCCTTTATAATCTGAGGAGCAAGGCCAAACAGTCAGTGAGAGAGAACTGGCAAAATATAAGGAGGCAGAAGAGATAGGAAAGATACAACTTGATGAGGACCACATCCACTGTTACTAGCTATAAAGGTGGGAGAGGGGGCCACAAGCCAAGGAATGCAGATAGCCTCTAGAAGCTGAGAGCAGCCCTAGGATGACAGCCAGACAGGAAATGGAAACTTCAGTTGTACAAATACACAAAATGAAAATCTGTCAAGAACCTGAGTTTCATCAGACAGGGATTCCCCTTTGGCCTCCAGAAAGGAATGTAGGTCAGCAAGATGACCAAATGAAGCATCTCTTACAGCTATTTGTCCCATCACAAGAGTAATTTGGCTTTCATCTGTGGACAAAATTGCCTTTGTGGGAGTGTTGGGATGCAGGTAAGAGATTGTGAAACCCTGGTGCAGTCCAAGAGAGAGAAGAACCAATTTGGGAGGGCAGACCTGCACCCAGGTGGCTAGCTCTCTGATTGTGATGTGGACTACAGACCCAGAAATAGCTCCATACCCCTGGGGACTTGGATGAATCCCCATTTGGCTTTGGTTCTGTCACCAGCACCATTTATCAAGGGAGGAGTTATGCCTACCCATGTGCTGGGTGATAGACATACAGACCTCTGTCCCTGCTATGGACTCTGAAGTGATTCATAAACCAGTTCTAGCCCTTCTTGGTCACAGTCCAGAAACCTTTGGAGGTAAGCCTTCTAAACTCAGTCATACTATAGACTCTGAAAGGGCCCTATAACTTGGCCCCCACATATGGCAGTCACAGTTCATGAATAATCTTCCTGGCACAGGCAGGGACCCTGCAGGAGACACTTTTGTCTGTACCCCCAGAGATCCTGAAGAAGCCCTATACTTGATGCTGGCCTGCTTGCAGCTGTAGTCTGTAGGCAGACCTCCTGGCATTGGTCTGTGGCCCTGAAGGCCCTGCAAAGGCCCTAAACTTAATTCTAACCTCTCCTGCAATGGTCAGGGACAAGTACAATCCACTGAAGGGACCTGGCAGGAGTCATGGCCACCCATGCTTCAAGAGGAGATTAAAGCAGTAATCAAAACCCTTCCAACAAAGAAAAGCCCAGGACCAGATGGTTTCACTGGTGAATTCCACAGTCATTTAAAGAAGAGTTAATGCCAACCCTTCTCAAACTCTTCCAAAAAAGATTGAAGAGAAAGGAACACTTCCAAATGCATTTTATAAGGCCAGCTCACTCTAATACTAAAGTCAGATAAGGACACTACAAGAAAAGAAAACAACAGGCCAATGCTTCTGATGAATACAGATGCAAAAATTCTCAGTACAAAAACAGCAAACTGAATTCAAGAATGCATTAAAAGGACCTATACACCACAATAGTGGGATTCATCCCTTGTATGGTATGCAGGGATAGTTTGACATATGCAAATCAATTGATGGGATATACACATTAATAGGATGAAAGATAAAAATTATAAGATCTTTTCAATAGATGCAGATAAAGCATTTGACCAAATTCAACACCATTTTGTGATAAAAGCTCTCAACAAATTGGGTATAAAAGTAACATACCTCAACATAATAATGCCTTTATATGAACAACCCACAGCTATCATCATTCTCAATGGTAGAAAGCTGAAAACTTTTCCTTTAGAATCAGAAATAAGACAAGAGTGAGTGCTCACTCCCACCATTCCTGTTCAGCATGAGACTGGAAATCCAAGCTAGGCTAATTCAATGTCAAAAACCAAAAATCTGAAGTAAAAAAAAAAAATCCAATATGGGCAGAGGACCTGAATAGACATTTTCCCAAAGAAGATCTACAGATGACTAACAAGTACATTAAAAGATGCTCAACATCACTAATTATTAGGGAGATGCAAATCAAAACCACAATAAAATATTTCCCCACACCTGCTAGAATAGGTACTATAAAAAAGACAGGAGATAACCAGTATTCTCAGAGAGGTGGAGAAAAGGGAACCCTCATACACTGTTAGTGGGAATGTGTATTGGTATAACCACTGTGGAAAATAGTATGGGGGGGTGCCTGGGTGGCTCAGTTGGCTAAGTGACTGCCTTTGGCTCAGGTCATGATCCTGGAGACCCAGGATCAAGTCCCACATCGGGCTCCCTGCTTGGCAGGAAGCCTGCTCCTCCCTCTCTCACTCCCCTTGCTTGTGTTCCCTCTCTGGCTGTATTTCTCTCTGTCAAATAAATAAAACCTTTAAAAAAGAAAAAAGAAAATAGTATGGAAGTTCCTCAAAAAATTAAAAATAAAGCTACCGTATGATGCAGCAATCCCACTTCTGGGTATGTATGTATTTGAAAGAAATGAAATCACTACCTCAAAGAGATATCTATATGCCATCATCATCATTCACAATAGCCAATACATGGAAATAACCTAAGTGTCCATCAAAAGGTAAAGAGATGAAGAAAATATGATATAAATACACACACATGCACACACCACACACACCACACACACATATATATATACACACACACATAATGGGATACTGCATAACTACATGTATGGATCTTGAGGGCCTGGTGCTAAGTGAAATAAGTCAGGTAGAGAAAAGTAATTACTACATGATCTCGCTTATATGCAGAAATAAAAAAAAAAAGCTAAACCCACAGAAACAGCAAGTAGAGTGGTGGCTTGCCAGGCACTGGGGTGGGAGGTGGGTGGGAAGAAGAAGTGGAAAGATGTTGGTAAAAGGGCACAAACTTCCAGTTATAAGATGAATAAATTCTGGGGATCTAATATACATCTTGATGCCTATAATTAACAATACTGTACTGTATACTTGAAAGGTACTGGGAGAGGAAATCGTACATTTCTCACTACAGAAAAACTAGTTTCATATGAAGGGATGGAAGGATTAACTAACCTTTTTGTGGTAACCATTTTCACAGTATATACATTTATCAGATCATCACCTTGTACACCTTAAACTTACACAATGTTATATGTTAATTATATCTCAATAAAGCTCGAGAAAAAGAGAGAAGAATGCAGCCCTATTGACACCTGGATATCAGCCTTGTGAGTCCCAGAGCAAAGAAACCAGCCAAGCCCACTGGACTTCGGATACATACAACCATGAGTTAATAAGTCTGTGTTGTTTTAAGCCCCTCAACTTGTGGCAATTTGCTATGGATACAATAGAATACTAACGACAAAGCCAACCATGAAAACAGGAACCACTCTTGAGTATTGGAACGAGAGAAACTGTATGCTTTATTTGGTTACCCTAGTTGTGGAAGAGATGAAAAGCCAAAGAAGAGGCAGTAAGGAAGAATTTAGAGACTGGCAATAACAGAAACAAAGAGAGACTAGATGACTGGAACAATGGGTAGATCAGCAGGTGAGATCTGGACCAGGGCACAGATGCTGCTGAGTGAAATAAGCCAAGTAGAGAAAGTCAAGTATCACATGGTTTCACTTACTTGAGGTGCATGAGGGGTAACCTGGAGAACAGTGGGAGAAGGAAAGTAAATGGGAATTAGGGTAATCCAGGGAGAGAAACGAAACAACAGGGACTTTGGACACAGAAACAAACTGAAGGACTTGGAGGGAGGGGGGGAATGGGAGAGCCTGGTGGTGGGTCCTGGGGGCACCTATTGCGTGGAGCACTGGGTGTGGGGAATGGGGAATGAATCTTGGAACACTGGGAAAAAAAATTAAGTAACAATAAAAAAAAAAAAAAAGAAAATGACCTTTGGTAGAGAACGAGAGAAATGCATTCCCATTGGCCAATCCTCTGGAAGCTGGATGCATGAGAACCTGTAGCCTGAGCCTGCAAGGGGGCCCATGGTGCAAGAAGATGGAGGGGGGATGGGGGAACTTAGCTACATAGGTCTAGGATTGAAAGAATATTTTTCTGCAGATTAAATGAAGGCACATTCAACCTGTATTATAGACTGTTTTCTGTTGGTATATTTTGAGGCCATGTTATTAGGTCATAGTCGTTTATAGTTATTATGTTTTTTGAGAGAGACTAAAACATCGCTGTGATGTAGTGCTCTTCTTTAACTGTAATGTTTATGGCATTGAAGTCTATTTTCCCTGATTTCATGAAAGCAACTTTTTTCACTTAATATATTCCTGGTGTATAGTTTTGTATCCTTTTACTTTGAACCTGTGTTCTTCTATTTTAGCTGTGCTCATACCCAACATTCAGCTAGTTTTTTGTTTTGTTTTGTTTTGTTTTTGTTTTTACCTAATGGTCTTTATCCTTTAATTGGCAAATATAGTCACTTAATATTCATTGTGATTGCTGATGCATTTAGTTGAATTTCTATCTCTTACTTGGTTATTTTTTCATCTTTTACTATTGTTTTTTTTTTTTTTTTCCTTTCCTGACTTCTGGTTTGAAAGTTTTTCACCTTGTTTCTTTTATTCTTAATTGTTACCCATAGTATTTTAACAGGATTATCTAGCTTAGAGCCCAAAATGAATCAGGCTTGTCTTGAACGTTGTAAGAACCCTAGAAATACCTTAATTCTGGTAACCTGCCTCCATCTTTATGCTATTATGTTCTGTTATTTTATTTCTATCTTGCTTTTTGTCTTTTTGTAATCTATTTCAAATATTTGATACATATAACATATGCAGGCTATAAAACAAAATAACATAATGATGACCACAACCCTTACCAACGAATATTTGATTTAAGCATTAACCATAAATCAATGCTTCTCTCTTTTTTTAAAAAAAAGATTTTATTTATTTATTTGACAGAGAGAAACATGCCAGAGAGGGAACACAAGCACGGGGAGTGAGAGAGGGAGAAGCAGGCCTCCTGCCAAGCAGAGAGCCCAATGCGGGGCTTGATCCGGGGACTCTGGGATCATGACCTGCGCTGAAGGCAGACACTTAACAACTGAACCACCCAGGCGCCCCAATCAGTGCTTCTCTTTTATTTCATTCACCTTCATTCCCTCCTCAGAGGGAACCACTATTTTGAATTTTGTGTTTATTATGTAACTCTTTTTAAAAAATCTGTAGTCACAATAGCAATAGAAAACTTTTAAAATAAGCTAAATTTCTTAAACACATTTTATTAAATGTTAGCTATTTAAGAATGTTAAACTTTATTCTGAGACTTGCTTTTTGAAAAAAATTCAAACATATTATTTCCAAGAAAACATATTGTTACTGTATGTAGCTGCATTCCATCCTTGTTCACTGCTTTGTACTTTTCAATTAAGTAAGAATACCACAGTTGTTCATCTATTCCTTTGCTGAATGGTATTTTCCCAGTTTTTTCTATTATAAACAGTGATGCTATGAGTTGAGTCTGCAGAAACTCATGATTATCTTGAAGACAGTTGAGTCATATTGAGGAAATAGTTAACCTGTACAAGTAGAGATATTGCTAAGATATCTCATTTTCTGACATGTAAGAGAGAAAGTTATTATATGATTTATGTGTAAATAATATTTCATAAACAGCAAACATTGATTTAACCAAAATTGTGTTATAATAGTTATGTTGGGAGGATGAGGGTGGAACATAAGTGTTGATTTGTGTGTGTGTGTGTGTGTGTGTGTATTATTTACAAGAGAAAAATACCTTCTTGCAAAATAGGAAATCATGGGAGAAACTGATAGTTGTCTATTAATATATGTTCTTTTCTTGCATAGTAAGAAAATTTAAGCTAATAATGTGGCTGCCTAGAGTCCAGAGTTTGCAGCCTCCTTTGTGAGAGCCATGACATCAAAGTTTGAACAGCAGGATATAAATGGGATTATGGGATTGGTATGTACATTTTCTAGGTTGTACCCTTCAGGGGAAGGATCAGGTTCTTCCCACTTCTTTCTCCCTGGTCCCATTGGATGAAATGTGGTCATGGTGACAAGCCGTCTTGGGTCAGGTGAATAAGTGTTTTTCTAACTTGATGCTCTGCCATTTACAAGAGGAAAACAAGCTTCTATTTTAAGGTATTGCCATCTTAGTTTCTGTCACAGTATCCAAACCTGTGTTCTAACTCAGAAACCAAAAGATAATGTCTGAAGTTGAATACCAAGAATGAATGCTATAAGGATGTTATTTAGAAATATTGAATCAGATACCAGAAGAAATAGCTAAAAGACTTGGAAAATGTTACCACTGAGAGTCTTGTTTTTATAGAGGGGTGGAGTAGGGGACCACTATTTGCCCTTTTAAATTTTGGACATGCGTTACTTTAAAAAAAAGTCTTTCACTGTCATACCACTTCTCTCTTTTCTGTGTTCCTTGCAACAACGATAACTACTTGCTCTTAAACCATGGTATAAAATAGAACTCATCAGACCACAGGGCCAAATCCACTCTGTCACTCGTTTTTATAAATAAAGTTTTATTGGAGAAACAAAAATAAGTCTTTCTCACACACATGCAGACACAAATTTATAATTTGTGATTGCTGTTACCTTGGATAAATATGTTTTTACACAGGAGATTGAGCTTTAAGGTATTAGAGAAAACAGTTATCAAGAGTGTTGTGTGAAACAGTTTGAAACTGTACCACTGCTGACAAAAGCTTGATCAATGACATCACTCTCATATTTGAAATCCTACAGCGTAAATATATTATGAGATTAAGGGTAGTTTCTTTTTCTCTTTCTTTTTTTTTTTTTTCTTTAAGGGTGGTTTCAAAATAACCAAACTATTACAGGACAGTTAAGCAATTTGAAAAGTTAAAAAAAAATTTTTTTTGATGAGACCATGGATCACCATTTCAGGGGTAAATGAAGCAATTACTACCAAGGACATTGTAAAGCTTCAAACCTACCTTCCTGAAGTATGATCATGATTTCAGAGAAATATATGTGATCCACTTGTGACATGGCATGAAAAATGCTGTACTTGCCTTGGCAATGTTGGAAGAGATGAGAATGTTAACAAGATAGTTCACTGATGTTATTATTTGAAAATCCAGGGCTGGTGCCAAGGCCTCTTCATGTTTTGGTCTTACTTAAAAACATGCCAAATGAATCCATGGTTCTCTTATGAACTTGGAAATAAACAAGACATTTAGGAATTCCAGAATTATCAAGGCCCTATGGATGAATGGATCGGTATTTGTCTCAGAGAAAGGAAATCTGAGAATCTTGCAATATTAGGTATGGAAGGGCCCCTTAAGCTCATTTCCTTCAGCAGTCTCACTTTCTGTGAAGAAACTGAGGCCCAATGAATTTTTTTTTTTAACAATCTGTAGACACTCTGTCTTAAGAGCACTTCTTTCAGATGAAGGGGGTGAAACACAGAAGCCAGAGAGTGAGGGAGAAGTACAGAGAGAAGACTATACTGTCTCCCTGCCTTGACATAGATCCCTGGTCCATGGTAGACCATGATTGAAAGTCAAGCAGTTAGGGAGAAGAGGTAGGGAGTAGGGGAGAAGATTTAAATTAGTTGAGAAATTGAAGTTGTGATTTAAGAAAAGACTGAACTTAAAAGATGGTCATTGAGAGTTCAGTGTGATTGCTCTTATAATTGAAAATGTTGTAAAAGATGCTCAGGGGGCTCAGAATGTGCTCTGAGGAAGGGCAAAGAAGGGAGGTCTAAGCAGCAGTAGTTGATTTCAAAGATGGGGCTAAAATAAAACCATGGCCTTGTTGTACCCGACTTGGGCCTGTTCACCAAGTTATATTTGTCTGCATCCCATCTCACCTGTAGGCCTCTTGGAGAACACTGGGTGGCTGATGCTGGCTGTTACAGAATGAGGGACAAGAGGAGGAGACAAGAGTAGAGACAGTTGACTTGAGTTTGCGGGTGTTGAGTTGGAGGGACTCAAGAAGTGTCCCTGCACAAATCATGAGTAGAGGGCATGCTCTTTTTTTTTTTTTAAGTCTGTAGCTTAGAAGAAATATCTGGAATGGAAATAGAATTTGGAAGATATCAGATTTTAGATGGTGGTTAAAATAATGGAAGATGATACCCTTTTCTAGGGTGATAAGAGAATAGGCTGAAGGTAAGGCTTGGAGGACACAGACATTTGAAGGATAAGCTGAGAACAGGAGCCACAAAGGGAAACAGAAGGAAAACCAGAAAGATAAACATCACAGAGGCTAAGCCAATAACATATTTTAAGAAAGAGTTGTCCAGTAGTCAACAGTCAAAATGAAGCAGAGAATTAAAAATGGAAGGTTAGTATTGTCCTTTAGATTTAGTACAATTAAAGTCATATGTGACCTTGGCAAAGGAACTTGGGGGAAGTGATGAGGGCAAAAACATAATTTTGAAGATTAAAGGTTGAGAGAGAGAGAGAGAGAGAGAGAGAGAGAGAGAGAGTGTGTGTGTGTGTGTGTGTGTGTGTGATGAGAGACCGAGAATGTTTAAAGCTACTAGGAAGGGACTTTAGGCAGGAAGAAGTTGCATAGAAAATAAGAGGGCTTGTAGGTGATGGTGTAAAATCCTTGGAAAGGCAGAATGACATAGGGTTAAAAGTGCAAGGGGAAGGGATTGATTTTAATAGTGGGAGGAATGTCTGTTCTTCAGATAGGATATTGGGAAAGGCTATGGAGGTATCATGATTACAGTTTAGTTGCTATTTAAAAAGCTGATATACTTGGACCTCATTAAGAGAGATATGTCATCGAAACCAAAGGAGGTGACAACCTCCCTGAACTGTGATCTGGCCAGACATTCCAGGCAATGCTCTGTGCAGTCCTGGGGGGTATAAGATAAGTGGGAGATTGACCACCTGCAGAGTGTATTTACAAGAGTTAAGCCCAAATGATGGTGTCTGAGAATAATTGAAGAACAGGGAAATTAGCCTGGAGATGTGCAGATTCAGCAGGATAATCACAGTCTTCAAATATCTGGAAGAGACATCAGGGTTATTCTGTTTTGATATTAGAGGGCAGATGTACACAAGGAGACAAAATTGCAGGTGACAAACTTTTTTGGCAATATGTTGTGTATTGAATTTAAGTGTAGACTAACTTTTGGTAAGGAATGTAAGGAAAAGTAGTTCATGGGGAAATATCCACTTAGCCAAGGATTCACAGAGAGCTTAGGACTACATAAATATTTCATTCCAAAAGTATTGAGTTTTTATCATGTGCCAGATACGATGCTGGACTCTGGCCACACAATCTGAATCAGACAATTAGCCTGGAATCAAGTGTGGGAAACAGACTTATAAAAAGATACTTACAATACAACCAGCTGCACTTGGCATAGGCCACACTATTCTAGAAGACACTCATGGCTATTAATACAATATTAATGTGTTCTATTTACTTATCCATATTTTTCATTGCAAACACAATTAAGAATTTCATTCTTTGTGGCACCTGGGTGGCTCAGTCATTGAGGATATGCCTTTGGCTCAGGTCATGATCCCAGGGTTCTGGGATGGAGCCCTGCATCCAGCTCCCTGCTCGGTGGGAAGCCTGTTCTCCCTCTCCAACTCCCTCTGCTTGTGTTTCCTCTCTTGCTGTTTCTCTCTCTGTCAAATAAATAAATAAAATCTAAAGAAAAAAAGAATTTCATTCTTCCCAAATATGACATTTTATGAGTCCAGTGATAGAATTCCTTGAGGAAAAATACATAGTTTTTCATAACTAACATTAGGTTTTAAAAGGTAGAAGCAGAATTATGTCCAATTTTGTTTTCCTATGAGAAGATCAGAAAGAGCACAGGTGTACTATATTCAGAATAATTCACCAAGTTAAAAAAGAGATACAGTAATTGATGCCTAGAAGTGCACAAAGGTTCTCTTAAACAGTCCTGTCACCTATTTGTGTTAACATTTATAAGTTAACAGACATAGTTTTCACATGGTGCCTGCATGTTCACCGGTTAAAAGATTGAGAGAAACCAGATGCCCCTGAATCTAGGAAACCCACTTAAGGGTTTTAGGTAATGTGTCTGAGTTTAGTGCAGAGATAACAGATACCCTGGAATATGAGATATGAGAGAAGGCATTCCTAACCCTGGGTGTGGGTGTGGAAGGAAGGGGATAGAAATGAGAAGTAAAAATGGCATAGAATGGAAACAGATGGATGGGATGAAGAATCCAGCTAAGACAGTCCACAAAACTAAGGTCACACATGGGTGAACCAGCATGGGGTGTGTGCACATGTATGTGTGCCTGAGTGTGAGTGTGTGTGTGCGTGCACAAGCACACTCTCACATATGGGCAGTTCAGTGGTGCTTTACGGCAAAGAGGTCAAGTGGGTGCCACTGATGGGATAGAGAACAAGGCCTTTGAACATGTCTGAAAAAGCTGAGAGTAGTGTGGGGACATCTGTGTGGACCACACTGGAATCCCCAAGACCAACAGAACCTGCAGCTGGTGTCCAGAAAGAGGTGGTGTGTGTCTGTACCCTGCCGTGGCCCAGGGTGGGGGAAGGAGATGCCTTGAGACATCCCTAAGACTTGATTTTGAAGACAGTGTAGGATTTTGTTATCTACAGTATAAGAAAGAGCCTTGATCAGAAATTTGGGAAATAAATACAGATACCTATGCCCTGTGTGATTATGAATGTACCTTTTGTAAACCCATCACTTTGGAGGTCTCAGTTTGTACATCTGCACAATAGGGCTGAAGAAGCTAAAGGTAAAAGTACGTTTAAGCACAACAGCTTATTCTCTTGTTTTTAGCCCAGGATGAGCAGAACATGATGATATTGTCATTCATACATACCAGAACTATTTGAGACTGAAGAGGTGGCAGACAGTGCTATAATAAACATTTTCCTTCCTTCAGAGGGAAGGATTAAATCCCCATCCCCAGAGCAAGTGTATTCTCCTCCCTGCTGGAGAGGTTTCACCTTCATTGTTCTTCTCCTGGGAACCAGGCCCATTAAGCATGATTAAAAACAGGTCTTTATCTGGAGTTGAAGCTGGTGCTCTGAGATGGAAATCCTAGGTACCATGAACTAGGTTTCTTATAAGAATAAAAGAACCCACAGCATGCTGGCCTTGCCCTAGCTAGTGTTCTGTGCTCCAAATGTAGTATTATGAATCATCATTTGGGGGCGCCTGGGTGGCTCAGTTGGTTGAGCGACTGCCTTCGGCTCAGGTCAGGATCCTGGAGACCCGGGATTGAGCCCCACATCGGGCTCCCTGCTCTGCGGGAGGCCTGCTTCTCCCTCTTTTAGTCCCTCTGCTTGTGTTCCCTCTCTCGCTGTGTTTCTCTCTGTCAAATAAATAAATAAAATCTTAAAAAAAAAAAAAGAATTATCATTTGTCTTCATTGTGGGAATTTGTCCTTTTAGGAAAAAAATTTTTAGAGGTGCACTTTACCACTCTTAGAAAGCTGGTAGTTTTGACAAATTCATGAAATATATTTCTAATTCCATTCTATTCCTATTGCATCACTGTAATTCTCACATTATTTCTGGAAGGTTAGCAGACACACAGTTGTAGTGACATAATTCGTATTCGGAGGAGATAATAATGTCAAGGGATTTTGTTGCTCTTAGAACCTAAACGGAAACATAAGGATAGCAGAAGTTGGATTTGCAATAATTTTTGGCATATATTGTGTGATTATTCAGAAAAATTTTAATGCCATAAGTGAGATTGTTTAATGAAAACATGTTGAATAAGACAGTTAGATTTTGTATTCTTTACTTTATCCATAGCTTCCTCTCTGTAAGGAGAAAGCACTGCTCTTTCTACAGAATTCACTTTCTGATACGAAATGGTTAATCCTGAGAACTGTTTCAAGCAATAAAACACTGACTGGAATCTTTCCGAAGATACTTTCCTTCTTGATCTTTTTTTATGACTAATTGAAATGAGAGCCCGGGGAAGCTTAATGTTAAGGAAACACTATGTGCTCTGTGATGTGATTCTGAGAAGGGGGTGTCTGTGTGCTGGGGAGCCCTCTGCTCTGGAATTTTAAGTTAGAGACCTAACAGAAGAATCAATATTTCAATTAGATGTTGTAGTGGGTTTGGGATTACTGCTACTGTAGCTGGAAGATTGCTGGGTCTTTTCTTGGGAGGGGTCATTACTGGGAGCTGTTTTTTATTTTCTTTTTAATCCTAGCTCTCAGATCCGTCTACTCTGTCGCACTTAGACCACTGAGGTGACCAACTAGAAAAGAACAAAAAAATGTAGATTACTAGTACTTCCTGAAAGGCTGCTAACAGCATGCTCTTCAGTAGCCATCTGAGATAAAATAAGCAGTGTCTCTTATTTTGTAGAATCCTAGGAACAGTGACCCTTTTAATTGATGGGATCAGTTTTCAAATCATGCTTCAGTGATCACTTAGAAGCATAGCCAGTGAGGAGGTCCTTGTGTACCCCACCCTGGATTTAGTCGACCACAACTGTTCCACTTTGATCTGTTTTATATGCAGGCATACCTCACTTCATTGTACTTTGCTTTATTGTGCTTTGCAGATACTGCACTTTTTTTCTTTACAAATTAAAGTTTTATGGCAACCCTGTATCAAACAAGTCTACTGGTGCCATTTTTTCCCAAAATTATTTGCTCACTTTGTGTGTCTGTGTCACATTTTTTGAATTGCCTCAATATTTCGAACTCTTCTATTATTATTGTATTTGAATCGCTGCAATCTCATGATAAAGTTTTAATGGATGAGGAGTTGCTTTTTCTGGTTGAACAAAGGAGGTGTTTCTTGACATGGAAACTGTTCCTGGTCAAGATGCTAGGAAGATTGTTGAAATGACAATAAAGAATGTGGAATATCACATAAACTTAGTTGATAATGCAATGACAGCGTTTGGAAGGATTAACTCCAATTTTGAAAGAAGTTCTACTGTGGGTAAAATGCTATCAAATAGCAACCCATGCTACAGAAAAAAATACTCATGAAAGGAAGAGTTCATTGTGTGGCAAACTTCATCATTGTCTTATTTTAAGACACTGCGACAACTCTACCCCCCGCACACACACACAACCTTCAGACAGTTCACATGCTACTGAGAAGTTGTTCGTGAAAGGACGAGCCCATCAATGCAGGAAACACCATCCTGATCAGTCAGCAGCCATTAACATCAAGGCAAGACCCTCTACCAGCAAAAATATTATGAGTTGCTGAAAGCTTAAATGACAGCTAGTGTTTTTTAGCAATAAAGTATTTTTAAATTAAGGTATGTATACTGGTTTTATAGATATAATGCTGTTGCATGCTAATAAATTACTGTATCGTGCAAACATAACATTTATATGCACTAGGAAACAAAAAAAAATATTTGACTTGCTTTATTTTGGTGGTCTGGAACCAAACCTGCAATATCTTCAAGGTGGACCTCTATTCCGTTTCATGTGAAATTTGATTTGAAAAATGATTTTGTTATTTACAAACCATGAGTAAAAATAACTGATGCTAGGTTGGACTTCCTGGATTTTCGTGAAGGCAGTCATCCAGTCTCCACTGAACCCCTTCCACGGTAGGGCACCTATGACTTTGTCATTTTATGTAAAATTACCACCACCACTAATATGGATTCGAAATATTTGGGCCAAGATATTCCCACCAACTTTTAAAATCTTTCTTCATCAGAACCACATTTTGTCACCAAACGCTATTCCACAGTATGGCTAAGAATAGTTATTATAACCCTGGGAATGAATGGCATATCTGTCCCTCTTCCTTCTGATTACTCCAAAAGAGGCTCAGCAACTCCAGGAACTGATTGTTTCTCCAGTCTTTTTTATCTGTGTTTCTCTTAACACTTGTGGCATTTTAATCTAAAATTCTGTCATATAATACAGGACACGATCTGGAAGAGACATCAGAAATATTTAGTCTTATCCAATAATCTTATATTCCCAAACTACCTACTCCACAACTATTGGTATTGCACAAGTATAGTGAAAGCATAGTCTTACATCTTTATCTGTTTTTCCCACCAGCTCTCAGGAACAGGGATTACATTTTATTCAACTATCTATCCCCAGCCCCAAGAGCACTGCCTAGCACACAACAGGTACTTAACAAATGCATTTGGTTAATCTGGAATCAGAACACCTGTGTTTGAGTTCCTTCCAAGTCATTTACTGGCTGACCTTCAACAAAGCATTTCACTCCTCTGAGCTTCCACTTCCTCAAATGTAATTTAGTGAGAATAAGAACATTATCTCAGGTTGTTGAGAGAATTGAATGAAAGACTATGAAATACTATCGAAAGCGTGAGTGAAGAAATAAACAGATTATTTGAAGGATTTATAGTCTAAGCATTTATCAAGATACTTAAGACTTTGTCTTAGGATCAAAATTAAGTCATAAGACTGCCACATACTTGCAACATATTATTTGGCCTCTCATAGTCTCCATTCAGTTTCTTTTCACTATATAGTTTCTTAATTATTTCAATGTGTATAAAATACACCATAAAAAACAATTACAAGGATTTTACAATTGTATTTCCTATAGAAATGTGTACAAGGAAGACATTTCACTATAGTGCTCAAACTCTCTATATACTCATTTAATATTTAGTACCATGAAGAGATTTAGTTCTTTTAAAGGACTAGTATACTTCAACATTTGACAAGGATGTAGCTGACTGTGTTGGCATTTTTCCTTTGGCTGTTGGGAAGCTCAGAGCAAAATTTGAGGCTAAATTAGAGGAAACTAAATTACCACCAACAACAGTAAAAGTAACTGATCTGGTCATTCTTTTTGGTTTATATTACATAGCTTTGTTTTTGTTTTCTTTTTTACTGTACTTTTATCTATCCAGGAGCTGATTCACATTCATGGTAGATATTTTAAAATTATATTATTGAATGTGGTTCTCAAATTACTTATGGAATAATTAACTACACAGATAAATAAAATAGCTGGATATAAAATAACATTTTGTGAAATTTAAACATCTATTGTTGAAATGACTAATACTTTACTTAGCTTCTGAAAATTTCAGAACAAAATTGAAATGGACCCTAGCAGGTATTTTCTTGTTAGAATCTGGGATGAACTTTTGCTAGCTATAAGATCAATTGAGTTGGATTTAAAAAAACAATTAGAGTCATATCCATGATATATGCCATAATACTTAGGGGTCTCTACCTGCCTGATGAATTATAAACCACTATTGCATTCTCAGAGGTTATTTTCCCCAAATAGGATGCTGAACACGGGAGCAGGGATTGGAAGAACATGTATGCCATTGGTTCAGAGTATTGGAGATTCAGGTTTGAATAACTTCCTTGTAGTGAGCATTATGGAAGAGAAGGGAGGTGATATTCAATGTCCAAACCCACTTCCTCTTTAGGGATATTTCTCATGATGTATGTAGATTTGGTGAGTTGCAGAACCCACTTAACACCATGTGAAGGATGAAATCTCGGAGAGTCTCATGACAGTCTCATGACCCTAAGTAGCCTAGGGCATGAGTATATAACTGAAGTTGATTCAAAATAAGTGCAGCCTGGGACTTTAGTTTTATAGTCTTGAGGGAAAACACACACACACACACACACACACACACACACACACACAAGCTCAGAGCTTTTTGGTGTAGTGAAATGTATTAAACTTTCAAAGCCACAAACAAAATCCAGCTGAAGATGAAGTGGATACAGTGGCATGGGAAGTGCTGGAGAGAAAGGCAGAAAATGGGTCTAGAGCTATGATCTTACTACATCAGAAACCTGTCCCATCTTTGAAATTTCCAATTATTGTTTAAGTTAATTTGAGTTAGGCTTTGTATTATCTGCAACCAAAGCACCTTAACTACGATAGCCCTCAGCAACCAAGTCTCATAATTAATCTATATATCTATGTTTATGAAGGTCTAATAGATGCTGGGAATAGATTAGAAGCTATATATTATTAACTGTGCTCTGTCAGGAAATGCAAAAGTACCAATTCCAGAAAATCCATTATATTTTGAGTAAGGAAAAAAGTGTAAAGTGAAAACAACACAGAGCCTAGGAAAATTGCTGTAAACTAAATAGCACTCAAAACTCAGAGGAAGCACAGTTGTTGGAAAATGACTTACCACTGGATCCAAAAGAACATTTTAGGATTTTTTTTATCAACAATGTCAGAAGGACATGGCCTCTATGGGAGAAAAAAAACTAATATGAAAGCTAATAGAATAAGAAAGAACATGACAGTATAAATTCAAAAGTCAAAGGATAAGATGCAAAGGCAGCAAAATGAAATGAGGAGGGATCTGAGTGAGGAAAAGGATGATTAAAAGGAAGTGATTATTGCAATCAGAGAATTAAACCCTGTATTTGAGGAAGTAAAGAGTAAATTTGACCTTAGAAAATCAAATTACATGAAAATTAAACTTCAGAAGCATTCTGAGACAGAGGTTATATATAAACAGAGAAAAATCATCACCTCTAGTTAGGTGATAGGTGATTTTTCCCCCCTTTGCTTATTAGTTTTAAAAAATATTTCTTTTATGATGAGCATGTATTAATTTTGAAAGAAAAAGATTTGTTTTCAAATTGTGTTTTTAATGTGTATTCTACTCCTGGGGATCTACCCAATCTGAAATTCCTCAGGATACAAAAAAAATCACAATTATAATTTTCATGGGAAAGAACAATCAAAAAACCCCTACATTGGGGTGATACAGATTTTGGAATTATGTAACAAAACTTTAGTGCAGCTATTGTAAAACTGTTTCAAGAATGAATGCAAACACTGCTAAACTTAATAGAAGGATAGAAATCTCAGAGAAAAGTATAAGGTAAAAAGAAGAATAAATGAAAACTTAGAACTGAGAGGTACAAAAACAAAATAAAAAAAATAACTGGAGGGTCTCATAGCAGAATAAATATGGCAGAGGAGAAAGTCAATGATCTTGAAGATAGATAAATAAAAATCATCCAATCTGAACAGTACAGGCAGACAATACCAAAAGTCTAACATTTGTGGTTTTAGAGTTCAAGAAGAGGAAGTGGAGTGCTGATAAAATATTTGAAGCAATATGACTAAAAATGTCCCCAAATTGACAAAAGAACAAATCTATATATTTAAAAAGTGTAATAAACCCTAACAGGATAAACCCAACGAAATCTGTGCCTGGATGCATTATAAAAGTGATGAAAACTAAAAACAGAAAAAAAATTGAAAGCAGCTGAAGAAAATTGATGCATTACCTAGAAGTGAACAATGACTCAAATAGCATCAGATTTCTCACTGAAAATCATGGGATTCAGAAAGAAGGGAAACAATATTTTCAAATGCTGAAGTAAAAAGGAAATTCTATATTCAGTGAAAATATCCTTCAATGATTAAGATGAAATAAAGACATGCTTAGATAAAGGACACTTAAGAGAAGTCATTCTCAGTAGACCTGCTCTAAAAGAATTGCTAAAGGGAATGTGTATAGGCAGAAGGATAGCCAAAAACAGGAAAAGGAAATTTGGAGCATCAGGAATAAAGGAAAGAGGACAGAAATCGGAAATACCCAGGTAAATATTATTTGAAATGTTTTTTGGTTTAAAGCAAAAATTATGATATTTTCTGATGGGATATTCAATGGAAGGACATATAAAAATAAGTCAATAGCATTCTAAAAAGGAGTGAGTAAAAGGGTTTATATGGTAATGAAGTTCCTACATTCCACATGAATGATAAAATATTTTAAGTAAACTGTTCAAAGTATGGATATTATAATCCCTAGAGAAACCATTAAAAATATACAAAGAGATATTTGAAAACCCATTAAATAAATTAAAATAGAGTATTAAAAATGTTTATAAAATCTAAAAGCAGGTAGGAAGTGGGAAATAGAGAAAAAGAAAAACAGAAAACAAAAAGAAAACAGATAATAAAGTGAAAATATTAAATCCAAACATATAAATACTTGTATTAATTATAAATGGTCTAAACACTCCAACTAAAATACAGAGATTGTCAGAATGGATTCAAAAGCAATATTTAACTGTGTGAGGTCTACAAGAAAGTCACTTTAGTATAATTATATAGGTATGCTAAGAGTATAAAGATGGAAAATATACATCTATACTATGGAAAACACTAATCAAAAGAAAAGTGGAGTGGTTATATTTATATCAGACAAAGTAGACCTCAGAGCAAAGAAAATTACCAGGGAAAGGAAGGACTATATATTGATAAAAGTGTCAATTTTCCAAGAAGATATAAAAATCCTAAATATGTTTGACTAAAGAATAGTGTTTTACAATACGCAAAGCAACAGAACTGAAAGGAGAAATAGATATATCTGCAATTATAATTAGAGACTTAAAATCTCCTTTGTCTGCAATTGATAAAGTAAGTAGAGAGAAAAATGTTCAAGTATGTAGGACTGAATGCTATCTGAAATCAACTGGATCTAATGATATTTATAAAATACTTCACCTAAAGATAGCAGCATATATTCTTCTTTCCAATTGCACAAGGAATATTCCTCAAGATAAATCATAAGAGGTAAAAAATAATTTAAATCATACATAATACATTCTTGGACTTTGATGTAATTAAAACAGAAAAGAATAACCAAAAAGTAATGGGAAAATATCCAAACACCAAAGATCAAAGAGGAATTTTTAAAGGAAATTATAAAATATACTGAACTGAGTGAAAATGAAAACACAACATATCAAAATTTCTGGGTCACTGAGAAGCAGTGCTAAAAGGGAACTTCATAGCATTCAATATTTATGTTAAAAAGTCTTATGTCAACAGTCTAAGTTTCCACCTTAAGAAACTAGAAAAAAAGAGGGGTAGAATTAATAATACCAAGCAGAAGAGAGGAAATTGTAAAGATAAGAGCAGAAATCATTGAAATCCAGGAGATAAAAACAGAAAAAATAAAGTGGAAAAACAGAGAAAATTGATTATGCCGGAACTGACTCAACAAAGTTGAGATCTCTCTAGCAAGCTTGACAGAAAGAGAGAGGAGGAGGGGGGAGAAAGACATAAATTACCAATATTAGAAATGAAGGATAGGACATCATTACAGATTCTGTAGACATTACAACCGCAAACAGTTCTTTACAGATATACTTGATAATTTAAATAAAGTGGGTCAATTCTTTGAAAACCACAAACTACTGAAATCCATCCTAATTGAAATAACTAATCTGAATAGACTTGTAACTATCACAGAAATTGAATCCATAGTTAAACATCTTCTGAAATAAAATATCCAGGCATGTTATAGTTTTGCTTGCAAGTTCCACCAAACATTTACAGAATAAATAACACCAATTTTACATAATCTTTTCCAGAAAACAAGAGATGAGGGAATAATTTCCAACTTGTTTTACCCGACCACCATTACCCTACTATTAAAACCAGACAAGAAAAGAAAACTACAGACCAATATCCCTCATGAACCTATCACCAAAACTTTCAACAAAAATATTAGACAGTGGAATCCATGACCAAAGGAGGTTTATCCTGAGAATACAAAGCTGTTTCAATATTAAAAAATCAATCACTATAGTTGTGATGGTTAACTTCATGTGTCAACTTGATTGAGCCACACTGTGCCCAGATATGTGGTCAACATTATTCTAGGTATTACTGTGAAGATGTTTCTGGATAAGATTAACATTTGAATCAGTAGAATAAGTAAAGAGGTTACCATCCATTCTGTGAGTAAGCCTCATCCAGTTACTTGAAGGCCTGAGAAAAGAAAAGGTTAAACCTCCCCTGAATAAGAGAGAATTCTTCTGCCTGATCATTTTTGATCTGTAATATAACTTTTCCTGGTTCTACAGAAGACTGCCAGTCTTCAGACTTAAACTGAGGCATTGGCTCTCAGATTAGAGACTTGCCAGCTTCTACGATCACATGAGCCATTTCCTTATTCTATTTCTATTTCTCTGGAAAACCCTGAAGAATGCAGTAGTCTACCAATTAACCCTCTATCGAAAAAAAGAACATAATTATATCTATTGATTCAGAAAAATCATTTGACAAAATTTAGCATACACTCAAGTTAAAATCTCTCAATAAAAACAGAACTTCCTCTATAATAATAACTTCCCAATAACGAGCATCTACAGAAAAACTACCGGTAACATTACTAGTGGCAAAAGACTGCATGCTTTCTCCCTATAATGTGAAACAGTCACTTGTATTCAATATCAGACTGAAAATTATAGCCAGTGCAATAAGGTAAGAAAAAGGTATATAAATCATATAAACTAGGAAGGAGGAAGTGAGACTACTCATATTTGTAAATGACATGATTATTTATGTCAAAAATCCCAAGGTATAAACACTTTTTAGACTAATAAGTAAGTTCGGCAAGTTTGCATTATGCAAGATCAACACAAAAGAAATCAATCTCATTTTTACACACTGACAATAAACCTAGAAAAATCAAAATTTAGAAGACAATAAAAAATGAAATACTTAGCAATACACCTAACAAAACTTGTACAGAATCTGTGTGCTAAAAACTACAAAGTACTAATGAAAGAAACAAAAACTAGTTAAATAAATGGGCAGATATATAGTGCTTAGAATTAGAAAACTTAACAAAGATATCAGTTCTCATATATATATATATATATAAACAAACTTTGTCAAAAGTTTTATATATATATATAAACAAAGTTTGTCAAAATCATACTATTTGATTTTAAGACTTACTTTAAAACTATAGTGATCACTGAGAATCATGGAGTAGACAGAAATGAGCATCAGTAAGAAGTGAGATGCCAAATAATTTAAAATTCTGAAGGGCTAGGAAACTCAAGTTGATAATGTAATGAATGAGCTGAAAGGAACCTCCCATTCAGATTTTGAATAATTAAAATAATACATCTTGGTAGAAGATGAACTTTGTAAGCCAGAAGACTTGGGGACACCCAAGTGGCTATGTGAGTTATTATCATGTTTCTTTTCTCATCCTTAAAATATTATCTAAAACAAACATAACATTTAATATTTTACACAGCAGCTTGAAATGATTTTGAAGCCCATTTGGTAACGTTTCTCCATCTATCCTAGTCTTACTAAAATAACAGAAGAACTATAAAGATAGGAAGAATTTCAACAGAGTACTAGAAAGCCAAGAGCAATGAGTTCAGCAGATCAGCAGCCCTGAGGAATTTCTGGGCGATATACAGAAAAAGGGTCGAATCTATGATGAAGCAGTTGTGCGGTAATGGGTGGCACAAGGCAGGTTATAAAAAGAAGACCTCTGAAAATGAAAAGGTACCTGAAAGAATCTTGGAAAAACCACAGTATCTGGTGATGGCTGCAAGTGGGAAGAGGCCTTGAGAGAACTGGCTGGGAGGGTTACTGAGGAACAAACTGCCCCATAGCTGAGCCTCTGCACTGCTTTCAGAGTGGTTAGCTTGAGGATTTGCCCTCAGCATACATCTGAGGACCACTCCTGATAAAATGGTTGATTTGCCTGGTTTTTCTTAACTTGTGCCTTAGAGATGGAGAGAAGCAAAGGATCATGCCCCAGATAGGGTCTGCCTGCTGACAGGTGGCCAGAGCCCCACACCCCAGAGGCAGACACACTCCTCATGCTTCAGCCTCTTTTCCAGGGAACCCCTGCAATTACATTCTATTGTCACCTGTGCTGAGAACAACCTCCACCACTACCAGCGCCAAGTTCTCCATTAGGTACAGTAGGCTTCGTGCCCGGGCCCAAGACATTGTTAGAAGCCCAAGAAAGTGTTTTAATTATTTTTTCAAACCAGAATTTAAAAACTGAGTATAATCCAGCCTGGATTATGTTTATTTTAAAGCAATGCAGTAATAAACTATAATTTAAAATATATATTTTTTACAGAGAAGGTGGCTCATGAAAGTCAATGTTGCTGTGCTCACAACTAATATTAATCACTGTACATCCTCTAACTATAAACAGAAAATCAAGAATCTCCAAGTATTTGAAAAACAAAACAAAACAAAAAAAGCACCATGAATAAAATAGCAAACCCATCTGAAAGGAATGGAGGGAAAATTCCAAGGAAATAGAGTTAATGGAGAAAAGGCATATATGATTTTAAACATTCTAATCAGTATTGTCAAAGAGAGTTGAGAACATTTCACATATAAAAAATAAAAAAAAGATTCTCTAGAAGCTAATAATTATTGAGCATTTCATTTTAAGCCTTTTCCATGTGCTGCCTTTTCCATGCTCAGCCTTATTTAATCCCCTAAAAATCCTACAGACTAGGTACTATGATGAGGTCTATCTTCTAGAAAGGAAACCAATGCACAGAGAGGTTAAACAACTTGCCCAAGGTCACAGAGGCTGTAAGTGGCATTCGACTGAATTTGAAGTAGATTTTAGAATTTCAAAATAGGATTGCTGAAATAAAAGACTCCTTATATAGGCTTAATAATAAAATGATTACATACATGCCTGAAGATCATGAAAGATTGAGTGAAGGAATTGTTCCAGAATGAATGGAAAAGGACAGTGATATAAAAAATTTAAGATTAAAGTTAAGAAATAGAGACAATGGAGTCAACCAGCCAAGAGTGATACAGTAGGAGAGAACAGGGAAGCAGAACAAGGCATTCACTGAGCAAAGTTTCCCTGAGCCAGAGAGGCAGGTATTTGGGATAGCAAGAACTTCCTTTGAGAAAAGCACCTACGACATGGTGAAATTTGGGAGTGCCGAGGAGGAGGAAAAGGGGTTACAAGCCTCCTGGAAGAGAAATATAAGTGACACTGGGAAATGCTCTTGCCATTTTAAGACCATAAAGGGCCTTATTGGTATGCTGAGCATGGACGACCAGATGACACAGTAGAGTTGCTAAATTAGCCAACCCTGGTCTGTGTTCAGGCTTCTAGTTGTGAGATACAAAATGCTCCCACTCTGAAAACAACTGCTTGTGGGGGAGGGGTGGGGGGTCTCTTCCTTGAGGGTGGAAGCATATGATTAGCACATAAACTCCATAGAAGAGAGGTTGAGTATAAAACACACTGATGAGCAAAGGAACCAGCTGAGCTCATAATTATGCCTAAATAATTGTTATTAATGAGGCTGAAATTAAGTGGAAAAGATTCTCAGAACATAAGAAACATAATGTCAGAAAAAAGAAAAGAAAAGAAAAAATCTGAAAGAAATAAAATTCCAGGTGTTTTCAACAAAACCTGGGGGAAATGGTGGTGCAGAGGAGACATAAATCTCTGCTAAAGATTCTGCTCACTGGGTAGGAAGCAGGAGAGCCCTAGCTCAGCAGTACTCAACCCCTGGATGCACATTAACACTGAATTGTACCTTTAGGACCGACATTCAGGCCCCACCCCAGACGAAGAAAACCTGTCTTCAGAGTCTGGTTATCACGTGTTTGTTTGTTTCAACATTTTATTTATTTATTTGACAGAGAGAGACAGCAAGAGAGGGAACACAAGCAGGGGGAGTGGGAGGGAGAGAAACAGGCTTCCTGCTGAGCAGGGAGCCTGATGCAGGGCTGGATCCCAGGACTCTGGGATCAGGACCCCAGTCAAAGGCAGACAGTTGAAGATCGAGCCACCCAGGCACATCGCATATTTTTAAATACACATCACCCTACATTCTTTTTAAAACAAGGGTAACATATTTCTATCAGGCCAATGCCAACAAAAGAGACAGAGTAACCATATTAATATCCCTCAAATGAGATTCAAGATCAAGAGTCTTAAATGAGACAGAGAAAGGTCCTTGATTCTGATGTAGCAGATAAGAACTGCTCTACAATGTATGGATTGTTAGCATTCTTATTAATCCAAATTAGT
The DNA here is from genome assembly GCA_004023965.1 of Spilogale gracilis. Classification (NCBI taxonomy): domain Eukaryota; kingdom Metazoa; phylum Chordata; class Mammalia; order Carnivora; family Mephitidae; genus Spilogale; species Spilogale gracilis. Next base: position 27,059 of record PITA01008315.1, on the reverse strand, counting down.
ATTTGCTTTAGTCCCATTCATCTGATTGACAAGAAGACTAGTGGGCTCCCTTGGGGAGTTGGGCCCCCTTGTTACCCTTCCTAAGAACATTGGGAGACTGGACAGCCTATAGAGGTTGTCCATCTTGCTTTGACTCCAAAGCAAGAATAGCCTAGCCTCCATACCTCTTCTCTGCAGTTACCCCTCACTGCTGTGCAATGAACACAGGCCCTTCCCAGTCCTGCTCATGCTGCTAGCCCACAATGGAGCAAAGTCTCCTTCACATAGGTTGCTGCTATATTGCACTGGTCCAGCTACCATGCCCAAGCCAAGTGGTCTTCGAAAGAAGGTATCTCTACTTACTCAGGGTCACACTTCTCCTTTCTGACATACGCCTTTATTTGCTGAAATTTTATGCCCCAGGTCTATCCTTCTGCTTGATGTGAAACAGCTGTACTCGTTATAGCTTAGAATTCATTGTGGGAATAACAGATTTTGTTGCATAAACAATCACCCCAAATCTTATCGGCTTAAAACAACAACCATTAGTTACTGCTCCAAATCAGTGAGTGGGGTGGTTCTGCTGAATAGCCTGATTTCTGCTGGGCCAACTCACCTATCTATCTATGGTGAACTGGAAAATCAGATGGGATCTGTCTGGTCTAGGATGTCCTCTGCTGGAATGCTTTGTCTGTGTTCCCTGTGGCCTTCATCTTCCAGCAGGCTATTTGATTTTGTTCATGTCATGGTGACAGGGTCCTAGGAATAAGAGGGGAGGTGTGCAAGGGCTCTTGGGTCATAGGTTTTGAATTGGTATGATATCATCGTGAGGCATTCCATGGTGAAAGCAAGCTCACTAGGTCAGCTTGGATTCAGAGGTTGAAGAAATAGACCCTTCTTCTTGGGAAAATCTGCAAAGCCTCATTGCAAAGATGCATGGATACTGACAAGGATGGTCAACTTCCAACTCTAGAAGCATCAAAACATAATTCCTGTTCCTTTCTTGGGCCAGGGTCACCACATTTAGTTGCAAGGCTGCATATTACAAAATTCCAGGAGGCAGCATTCACACCATAATTTTGTTCTGCAAGGAACAAATCCAATCACTCTTTCTTAAGATGCCCTTCAGATACCTGATGAGATCTGCTCTCATCTCTCTCTCTCTCTCTCTCTCTCTCTCTCTCTCTCTCTCACACACACACACACACACACACACACACACACACAGTTCCCAAGGGCAACTTGGTCTACTATAAAATTGGTTCCTAGGACATGAAAACAAAGTCTGCTATTCTTTTTTTTTTTTTTTTAAGATTTTATTTATTTATTTGACAGAGAGGGATCACAAGTAGGCAGAGAGGCAGGCAGAGAGAGAGGAGGAAGCAGGCTCCCTGCTGAGCAGAGACACAGGCCTCGATCCCAGGAGCCTGAGATCATGACCTGAGCCAAAGGCAGAGGCTTTAACCCACTGAGCCACCCAGGCACCCAAAGTCTGCTATTCTAAAATTCAACTAACAATCCTCATATATTACAAGTTTAAATATACTGATTCTCTTTAACATCAGCTACTTTACAAGGTAGTATTAAACTTGCTTAGGCAACAGAAAACTTACCCTGTTGATCCTTTAAAATGAATATTTATAAGTTCCATTTTCAGAAAGACTTTTTCTTTTTAATGTCTATTGGTTTGTACTATCTACAGCTAAATGTACTCTGCAGGTTGTTTAACATTAAAATTTCCAACAAATAATCCCCAGGCTTAAATACACATTTCTGGTGAGGCTGTGAGATCATTCACATTATTGGAGGGCCTTGCCTTTGTTGCTTCACTTACTTATTTCAGTGAAAAGGGGGATTTTCATTAGGGCAGAGCTTTCATTTTGAAAAGATTATTCCATTAAGGTTTTTGCATTGCTGAGAGAGTAGATGAGTATCTATTTCTGTACATTAAGATCTAAATTCCATGTAGGCCACCTCCTTGAAGCTAACGATGCTATTAATAGGTTCTTCCAGTGTTCTGTTCAGTGTGGAAAGTAGGAAAAAGGCTGCGTCTTTAATTTACTGGGGAATGGAACACCTTACACAATTATTATTTCTGGAAGTAACCTTTACCTTTCTGAACGATCTATTTGTGTAATACAATGGATGTTACAGGTTTGAGTTACCAGAGGTTAGAAATCATTCATTTCTGTAATATCTCTGGCAGGCTGATTGAAAATGCATTTTTTTTCCCCTTTGGTTCTTTATTAGATTGAACTTGAGGCTTTGCTAGTAAAAATTGCTAAAATCTCAATTTTTAAAAATACTGCGTTTACACTGACCAAACCTCACTGAATATATCTATAGCAAAAACTTGTTAATTTGGCCATATTCATTAGGAGTCTGTGATTACTTGAATAAGGCCTAGTTGAAGTTTATCCTTTAGCGTATCTGAAAGATGGATTAATAACCCATAGAATGGTTTGAACCCAATTTCAAGGAGAATGTTCAACTCCTAAAGAATGTCATCTGCTCATAAATCCTCGGAAATACCCACTTGCCTCCAAACTACATAAGCAGAGGTCATCTTTGCTGAAGCTGGCGTTTGAGTATGCTAATTATGAGGGATTCTTGGCCTTGTTAATGAAGTAAAGCCTTGACATGCTTGAAGGAGATAAACCTAGAGCTCTGTAGAAATATTACATCATTTAAACTACTGCTAAATGATCCTGTATGGATGAGGGTCAATTCAGGAAAAAATAAAATGTTTGCAAGCTATGTTTAATTATTTCATTTTTATCCAAAATAGGATAAAGCCAATGAGAAAATTCATATTGCTTTTCAGCTGACAAAATATTAATAAGGGAGAATGAGAAGTAACAGTAAGTTATGAGTTTCTATTTTCTACACCTTATGTTTTTTTGAGACCTTATAGAGTTTAATGAGGTATGTTCATGTGTAATACTTCATTTTGCACTCAAGTAATATCCTGAATTCGGCACTCACTTTATAGAGGGTGACAGAGATGCTGTCTCTTGTCAAGTTCCACAGAGGGATGGCCACTGTGCTTGGGTGAAATTGGCCCATTTCATTCAAGGGCCATTAGCTGGGTGCTCCAGTCACCATGCTAGACAGAGAGGCTCCAGATGCACCATGTAATCTCCAGTCTTCTCCCAGTCTTCCATGCTGAGCAAGCCCGTCTCCAGTCCCAACTCATCTGCAAATTCTGCATGAAACTGAGAATGACCTTTAATTTTCTGAGCTTCAGTTTTCTCATTCATAAAGGAGATACTTAGACTTGATCAGTGTTTCCAAAACATCATTTTCTATGTACCATCTGTGCAATTTGCGCTATGGCCATCATCCATCAGTATCGTTTGCTTGATATTTCTTTATAATTCAGTGGACTTTGCCTTACTAAATTTATTTATTTAAAAGAAAATCTATCACTACTTTAAAATAGAAAACCAGCATCAACCAAAAAAATAAACGCCATGAAACAAAACAATGAGAGCCAATTCTTACACATGCTGTTGCCTGCTTAAATGCTCTCTCTGCCAAAAAAGGGAGATGGGCAAGTGTTAGAGTTGAGAAAGACAGCACCTCATGGACAGTTTTTCCTTGACATGACCAAGCAATGAAAGAGAATTGAAAGGAGAATACCTCTTCTCCTTTGCAATCCTAAGTCATTTAATTCTCTGTCTATGCACCACCCAAGCATCTCTGCCAGCAGTGGCCCAAGTCCTGTACTTTGAGAAACACAGACAACGAATGGGCCTCCCAATATGCTAAGAGTGAGGACACCAGGATGGCTCAGTCAGTTAAGCAAATGACTTTTGATTTCAGCTTGGGTCTTGATCTCAAGGTTATGAGTTTGAGCCCCATGTTGGGCTCCACTCTAGGTGTGGGGTTAACTTAAAAAAAGAAAAGAGGGGCACCTGGGTGGCTCAGTTGGTTAAGCGACTGCCTTCGGCTCAGGTCATGATCCTGGAGACCCGGAATTGAGCCCCACATCGGGCTCCCTGCTCAGCGGGAGGCCTGCTTCTCCCTCTCTCGCTCCCCCTGCTTGTGTTTGCTTTCTAGCTGTGTTTCTCTCTGTCAAATAAATAAATAAAATAAAATAAAATAAAATAAAATAAAATAAAATAAAATAAAATAGAAAAAGAAAAAATATATATGTGCTAATAGTCTTTCATTTACCTAGTTTTAAAGATCTGAACAGTAAGAATCAAGCAGGGCCCTATGGCAATCAATGCCTATCCTCTATAGCTGTCAGGTGAGGGAGTTCCTTTTCTACTCCAACCCCTCCTGCTCTTCTGGAAGCTCAGGTTAGATTAGGCAAGCCTCCGTGGAAACAGAGAATAGCTGTTCAGCATCCCAAATTCCATCTTGTGCTTGAAGATTGTTAGTGAGTTACTACTTGGACTTGACTTCTCTCAGCCAAATTATGTCAGGCTTTGAGATTTTCCCTCTTCTGTCTCATTTCCTAATTCTGTTTTGGGCCCTCTGATTTCCAACAAATTTTATGGCCATCTTCTGGCCTCTTGAACTTGTCCTAGTCTCAGGCCAGGGTGTAAGAACTTTTCTGGACATCTGATATTTAACTCTTGTCTTATTTTGTAGCACAGTCTCCAAGAAAAGGGTACTTAAGATGACAGTCTGCCCCAGGACCAGGGTTTGTTCTGATGTCTCCTGTTTCCCATTCTTTCCTCAAAATCTCTAGACCAGAGATGCCAAAAAGGCAGCCAGAATACTGGAGCTGGTACTGCTGGTATCCATCCAGTACCATTCCATGCGTGGTCCCTGGGCCAGCAGCATCAATTCACCTAGGATTCATAAGCAATGCTCATTTTTAGATCCCACTGAGACCCACAGAATGGAAACTCTTGAGCGGGACCTTAGAATCTGTGTTTTAATGATCTCTCTAGTTGATGTTTAAGCCCAACAAAATTTGAAACTTAGCTAGACCCCGCATAATCTTGTAAAATTTTTTGCACGAGTCTCTGACTTTAAAAAATTAGATGATTTACTTAATAATCCAACTTTCCAGTTTTCCTTAAAAATTGTGTCATCTAGAAATGCTAGGTTCAACCTCCCGTCTGGAATCTGTCCTGTCAATGCCTCCATTGGTTCTGCCCTGTGATGGTCTCTGCATGGAGGTCTAGCACCAACTACCATTTTCAACACACATGCTAATGGAGGTAAGGTGAATGTAAAATACTGCTTATACATATATTGCTAACAGAAGTAGTCAAACTGAAGTCAGACCCAGAGGGCCATGAGGCCCTCATTAGAAATGAAAAAGCTTTCTTGGTGGAAGTGGTCTTGCTTACTTTAATCCTGTGATGCTTTACTGGCCCTTTAAACAATTGAATATGTGACTCCTACTCTAGATTCTAGATTTTTAAGGCTGCTTTGCTTTGTCTTTTCTAGCTATAGCACACTCATTTTGTTTTTTTTTTTTACCTGCATATTGCTTTTATAACCTCTGATTCCTACCCAAACCCTCCTAACCTACCCAAACTTGATCCAGCTCTCCTGCAGCCTACCTTGTCCCATTGCTCTCCAAGTGCTGCATGGCACTGAGACCACAAATCATTCTCTCCCTTAGTAACAAGCACTCAGCTCTTACTGTAGTTTGTCAATTTCTTCAGTATGTGCTGTGCTATGTCATATAAAAGAAAAGCCTAGATTTCAGAGGCAAGAGCGCTGGTTTGATTTTGGGCTCTGGAGTTACTGGGTTGTTACAAAAATTAAGTGAGAAATACACATAAAGTCCCCATTACATTTCTGGCACATAGTAAACAGTGAGTGGTATTTATGAATAAGAGTTTAGTACTTTTTTATTTGGTAATAATGGTTCACTATGTATTTAGCACCTAGGTTAGGTCTAGTAGACTTCAGAGTGCAAAGATGAATTGAGGGACGTAAATACACAGACACATAAATACCTGTAATAAGGGGGTAGGCACCGAGTACTCTGGGATTATGTGAAGAGGTTTTGAGAGATTTGGGATAGGTTTCATGCAGGGGGTGGCACACTAGCTCCATAGTTAAGGTGAAGCAAAATGTTCTAAGTAGAGAAGAGAAGAAGGGCTTCAAAGGGCCACCCTATGTATAAATACTCAGTGAGAAGAAAGAACATGGTGTGCTCTATGAATATTCCAAAAGTAATGATGTCTTCCATGGTCGTGGAGTACAGGGCATACGGAGAGAAAGAGAAAATGTGATCATAAAGGTAGATTACAGTGAAGAGGGCAGGCACGTTCCCAAACTTGAAGAGTTCAGATTTGTGTTTTGGAAAGGCCACTCTGGCACCTGAGTCGTCCAGATATGCTTCAGCTAAATTATGCTTCGTTGATTCTGTAAGGAAGATGTAGCTATGAGAAAAGAATTTTAGAGAAATTTCCATCCAAAGTGGACAAAGTTTTTTAAGGATTGAAGTGTCAGATTTGTTGGAAACTAAGAGAATTGATTCCTCATGCATTCCAGTGAGTTAAAGTTTTGCTGCATCAGACATTTAGCCAAGTCAATATGAAGTTTGTGATTGAAACTAAAAATTACCAAGTGGTGAGAGTTGTTGTTGCCTTGGCAACATTGACAAAGATCCAGTGAAGGATTCTGGGTAACAGGCTAGGCTGTAGGTAAATTGCTATTTGGTCTTCTTTGAGCCAGTAAGTTAACACCACAGAAAAGCCTAGCTTGGCATTTCCTGACTTGGAAGTGCTTTAATTCGCTCCTTTCGGCAAAATATACCCATGGGTTTTGCTCTGGGTTGGCCCTTTGTGAGGCAGATGTGTGATTCAATGGGCTTTGACAGGGCTGCCTAGCCAAAAAACATCTTGCCAGGCCCAACATTCCCACTCTGAAATTTTTTCTACTGGTTAACACATTATTTCCAGAAAGCTCTGTCAAAATGTAGATGTATTACTGGAGAAATATGACACACCAGGCAAATAGCAGAGAAAAATGCAGGTAGTATAAAAGAGAGAAACTAGACCAGCATACAGATGGCCTGAACTCCAGCCTTAAACTAACTCCAACATAACACTCTGACCTTGGGCAAGAGAGTTATTACTATTGCTATTGTTATTATTATTACTATTATTTAAATTTTGGTTTCATCATATATATCAATAAAATAATATTTGTATTCCTCCATTGGGCAGTTTTTAAGGATCAAATGATGTGGTAAAGGTGTTTTGTAAACTATAGAGTGCTATACAGAGACTAAGGGGCTGTTATTTTAAATGTTTCCAGGACGGAGACCTAAAGCAGTAATACTTTGAGTGGAGTGAGGAGGGCAGGTCCTATGACAATTACATGGAAAACGAGACTATGACAGAGGGGAGAGGAAGGAAGAGGGCGACAGCATCCTGTGACCATGCCTTCTGAGCCTCACTTCCATGTTCTGCCAATCTATCTTTCTGTATCTCAGCCATCCATCTGACAGGCCATGCTATTTTATGTTTCTGCCTTATATAGACTGTTCTCTCTGCTTAGGTTTCCCTGCTGGGTCTCCTCCATCTGAGTAACTTCCTCTCTTCTTTTAAGATTCACCCAGACAGATTAGAGTATTTCCACCCCAGAAATAGTCAATACCTTTATGGTATTTGTTTCACCATATGGCAAATGCCTATACATATTTGAATTTTCCACTTAGATGGTGCTATGGGCAGATTGTGTCTTCCCCAAAATTCATATGTTGAAGCCCTAATCACCAGCGTGATTATATTTGTAAAGAGGTAATTAAAGTAAAAGGAAGTCATAAGGGAGCCCCAAATACTGCAGGACCGGGGTCCTTATAAAAGGAAGAGACACCAGGAACATGCACACACTAGGGAAAGGCCATGTGAGGTTTTAGTAAGAAGGTGACCATCAATAACCTAAGAAGAGAAGACTCACCAGACACTGGCCATGCTGACCCCTTAGTCTTGGATTTCTAGTCTCCAGGACTGTGAGAAAATACAGTTCTCTTATTTAAGCCACCAGTCTGTGGTATTTTGTTACGGTGGCCTAAGCAGACTAATACAGATGGTAAGCCTCTTAAGGACAAAGACTGTATTTTATTTATTTTTGTACAACCAGGGCCTCGCAAATAATAGATGCTGAGTAGATAATTCTTGAATGAATAAACAAAGTAATTGCTTAGCACACCTGGGCCCAGCTGAGAGATCAGATGAGGTCAGGGGCTGAGACTAGCTGTTGACTCTGGGTCAGTGACCATGACCACGAGACCTAGAGATTGGGCAATGGAAGTAACTTAAGTGGGTCATAGAGAGAGCCAAGGCAAGCTGATGGAGAACCAAGCTGAGGGAGAGCCACAGCAAGCCCTAGGCAGATGCTAGGCTGGCTCTAGAATAGGTATCAGTGAATTCTAGTATCAGAGGAGCCCAAAGGTTGTGGTAATAATTACCTAAAACTTTCTAAGAGCTCTGTCATCTACGGCATAAAATCCAAGCTTTTAACATGGCCAGTGAGGTACTTAATGGTGTAACTCCACCCTGCGGCCTGTGCCCACAACAGCTCTGCAATAGCAGAGTAGGCATTCATTAATGTGGACTTCTCAACGACAAGGACTATGTCTTTACTTCTACTGTCAAGCAGCACCTAGAAAAAGGCCTGCTGCTAGATCGTAGGTGTTCAATAAATGTTTGTCTGACGAGTGGCATACGATCTAAGTAGATGGACGACCAGCTCCTGGGACACTTGCCTGTATAGAATGTTTCTTTCAGTGACTGAGAGAAGGCTCTGAACAGGACTTCTTAGTAAGGTCCTATAGAGTTTCTTATGGTTGTTGTAACAAATTGCCAGAAATCTAGTGGTGTAGAACAGTAGAATTGATTGTCGTAAACAGATCTTTCCTCTCCTCTTCCCGCTATGGGCAGCTCCAGGGATTCCTCGGCTTGTAGCTGTGTAATGCCATTGCCTGTCTCCGACCTCACATGGCCTTCTGCTCTGCCTGTTCCTCTCTTCTGCTTGCTCCTCCTCTCTTCTCTTACAAGGGGGCTTGTTACTGGACTTAAAGCCCACCCTAGTCTGGATGATCTCATGGTCTGCAAGGTCAAAAACCTTAATGACCTTGAAAAGACCCTTTTCTCAAATAAAAGTCACATTCACAAGTTCAGTGTGAACACACCTTTTGGGGGACCCCTATCCAATGCAAATAGGCTTGAAAACAGAAAATTTATCACCAGGGGATAAGCTAGAGAAGGCTTTGGTGGAACTTGGTCTACTATGAAAGGTTAGGCACGTGGTTCAGTCACAGAGAGAAGCCAAAAGCAAAGTAAGATCAGCAACAGAGCTTGATTTCCTGCCAAATCCTTGAGCCACTAACGAAGGGCTCCTTCAATTGCTTCAGACTAGGACAGGAAGGTAGAACTTGGAGAAAAGACATGAAGACCAAGTAGCTCCACTGGGATTTGTAAAACTGCAAAGCAGAAAAATTTTCCTTCCCATTACATTAAAATAAAGTTTAAAAAATACAGTGAGTGGGGCGCCTGGGTGGCTCAGTTGGTTAAGCGACTGCCTTCAGCTTCAGGTCATGATCCTGGAGACCTGGGACCGAGCCCCACATCGGGTCCCTGCTCGGCAGGAAGCCTGCTTCTACCTCTCTCACTCCCCCTGCTTGTGTTCCCTCGCTAGCTGTGTTTCTCTCTGTCAAATAAATAAAATCTTAAAAAAATATACAGTGAGTGATATTACCTAGTTTTTAAGGGGCTGGAGAGAAATGCACACTTTTACATACTAAAGGATATTATTTAGGGATGTCCAGAGAAATAGAACCAGTAACACACACACACACACACACACACACACACACACACATCCGTGCACACATTCCACATAATCACCAGGGTTGCTGATGGTGTAAATCTCACCCAAGGGTGGGAGAAGATACACTGGTATGTCCCAGTTCAAGTAATTAAGTAGGAAAAAAAGGGGCAAACTTCTCCTTCCTCTACCTTTTGTTCTGTTTTCTCTTCAGTGGATTGGATGATGCCCACCAACGTTAGCGAGGGTGATGTACTTTACTGAGTCACTGATTTGGATGGTTATCTCATTTGGAAAATCCTAGTAGGCACACCCAGAAATAACATTTAATCTGGGCACCCCTTGGCTAGTCAATTTGATATATAACAGATGGTGAGGATGAATTTGGCACATTTTGGGCTTCACGTATCAAAAGTTTTAAAGACATATACATACCCTTTGATCCAGCATTTCCTCAAATCAGGCAAAGATTTAGCCAGAAGCATGTGCGTTGTGATTGAAAAAAACCAATATTTCTAATAACGGTTGATGATTTGAATGCATAATGGTTATTAGGATGATGGAAAACCATATTCCTACTAAAAAATGGTATTGCTGAAATGTGCTCCTTGACCTGGAGTACTGATCATTGTTTGATGAAAAAAGCAGAATAAAACGTGTGTGTCTACTATAATCCAATTTTTGTTAAACCATTTCTATTTCGCAAAAAGACAAGGTGGTAAGTACTCACATGTGAATAGTAATTATCTCCATTTGGGGCAATTATTTGTAATTTTTTTACTCATTTTTATCTTTGCTTTTTTTATCATGAACATGTATTAAATGATAAAAGGAAATTATCTTAAAATATGAAAAATGTAGTCTCTTAGAGTTAACTTTTTCTAGGCTGTGTGTCTTAGCTGTTACCACTCTATCTAGGTGTATTGATCTCTGATCTAATTTGCATGACAGTGTTAAAAAATAGCTTTTCTTCTTACATCTGTAATAAACAAGAGCAGATAAACTGGCTTGTTTAACCATTATGAAGTCCTGGCACCCAGGCTGGCTTGAGGATCCTAAACTCATCATCTCACTCTTTCAGAACCTTTGGCTATAGAACCTTCATGGCAATGAAAGCTGGAAATGTAACCACTTCTCACTTTTGATCTCTTACGTAAAATGACTGGATGCTAGTTTACATGAAAAGGAATGTATGAAAGCACTATACAAATTGTGTGCAGCCACTCAAACAAGAGGTTTATCACTGATGTGCCCCAATGTGCTGGGAATGCTGTGGGTCTGAGCACTCAAACTCCCTGCCTTGAAGCCCCCATTGTTTTGGGAGTGAGGAGATAGCCTGAGAGGGGGAGGATTTGGGGCCCCACCAGTTCCATCTGATAGACTCTGCTTGTGCCCGTGAGAGTGAGAACTCTCATGCCCAAGGACAGAATGGAAACCTCTGATTTAGCTCAATCTCCTCATTTCAGAGAAGCACAAATCAAGGCCCAGGTATGGGAAGTGACTTTCCCAAGGTCGCTTAAGGGCATGGCTGAAACAAAAAGAATGCTTTGACTTCTAATACTGGGTCGTGTTGTCTCTGGACTCCACCATACCCTCGTCATAAAGCAAAAACCTGAAACTTCTCCTATAAAACAATGGCTGCTCTGATCTGGCAAAAGATACCCAGTGAGCAATATGGTTCATCCTCCTTTCCCCTTACCTTCCCAGGAATGGAGTTTGGTCAAGAGCAATCCCAAGCTCTAGTCCCCTTCTGAGACCTGTGGCCGGTGTTCTCAGGCACAGGGAAATGGCCCCATGGAGGGGTGCAGTAATTGGTTCAGACCATGGTTCTCTCACAGCGTCATCCCTTGGGAATAAAGCCCCAGCACCTGCTTCTGTTTTAGTAAAGAAAGAAGACTTTCTCAATAGTCAGTTTTGCCGCAAGATGCTATAAAGAAATAATTTTGCACAGCGCTTGTTCCTCAATCTTACACTCTAGTAGACACACGAAGACAACACATTTTATTACCAGGCAGAATGGAATAAGCATTCAAGAGAGATTCAAGCAAAATTCTGTGGAATCAAAGAAGAAACAGTAATTAATTCTTTTACCACTAACAAATGTGGGCTGAGCATCTACCCGTGCGGGACACTGAGCTAAGTGCTTCAAGCAGGAGGTGCTCTATACAGAAGTGTTCATTTATGATGTGATTTATCTCTTTGATTGCTCAGAAGGCTAGAGAAAGTTACAATTACATGTGGATCTATAAATATGTTTATGTTTTTTCTACATGCCAGTGTCAGTCTTGTAGAGAACATATTACTAAGACTTGTAAAACTATTTATTACTTTTATTGTCAGTTTTCCCACTGAATATAGGCTCTTTTAGCAAGGACCCATTTAATTTAAGTTTTTATTAATTTCTCCCACTTAGCATGGGACTTTGCACATGATAGACACTCCGTAAATGCCAGTTTAATTAATTGAGATAAAATGGATTGAATTGGCCAGTATCACCCAATCCACATGGTTGAACTACACAGACCAATACTCTTCTTCTTTCCTTTTCCACTCCACCCTGTGCTCACTTTATCCCTCCCATAGTTAGTTTTCAAACACACACGCACACACACACACACACACACACACACACACACACACACACAACTTGGTTATCAGACACCTACTCCCTCCCCCTATTGCAATGGTTTCCATCAGTTTTGGGTTTTTTTTAAAGATTTTATTTATTTGACAGAGAGAAAACAGCCAAAGAGGGAACACAAGCAGGGGGAGTGAGAGAGGGAGAAGCAGGCTGCCCACCGAGCAGGCAGCCAGATGTGAGACTCGATCCCGGGTGTCCGGGATCATGACCTGAGCCGAAGGCAGTCACTTAACCAACTGAGCCACCCAGGCACCCCTCCATCAGTTTTTAAGATAAAATGCAAACCCCTTAGAAGTTAAAAATGTTTGTATCTAGGGCACCTGGGTGGCTCAGTGGGTTAAAGCCTTTGCCTTTGGCTCGGGTCGGTGATCCCAGGGTCCTGGGATTGAGGCCCGTGTCGGGCTCTCTGTTCAGCAGGGAGCCTGTTTCCTCCACTCTCTCTGCCTGCCTCTCTGCGTACTTGTGATCTCTCTCTGTCTCAAGTAAATAAATAAAATCTTTAAAAAATAAATGTTTGTATCTAAATTTTGCCAGTCAGATAGTTATACATATATGGCCAGAAAAATTCATAAAGCGATTATAGAAATTGCAGATGATGATTTGTATGTTGCTAGATTTCTCTGCTTAGTTTGGTCTACACAGCCTGGTATGGCTTGGTCTCTGACACTTCTTCAACTTCATTTTGGCTATTCCCTACTTTCTTACTGCATTCCAGACACCCTGGTCTTCTACCTCAGGCACACCAAACTTAATCCCATTTCATGGCCTTTTGCATTTGATTTTTCCTCTCTTGGGCATCGTTCTCCTCCAGTTTTCATATGAGAGATGCTAATACAGGCATACATTTGTGAAACTGTGAGTCCAGTTCTAGACTATCACAATAATATGAATACACAATCTGGCTGTGGCAATTTCTTAGATTAAGACAACAATGAAGTTTCCTACATCAGTGAATTCTTTCATGAATGATTTCTCTGTAGCGTGTGGTGTTGTTTGTTAGCATTTTACCCACAGTAGAACTTCTTTCAGAATTGGAGTCAATTCTCCCAAATCCTGTCATTGCTTTATCAACTAGATTTATATGGTATTCCACATTCTTTGTTGTCATTTCAACAGTCTTCCCAGAGAGTAGTTTCCAACTCAAGAATCTACTTTCTTTACTCATCCATAAGAAAGAACTCTTCATTCATTAAAATTTTATCATTTGATCATAGCAATGCAGTCACATCCTCAGGCTCCACTTCTTTTTTTTTTTTTTAAGATTTTATTTATTTATTTGACAGAGAGAGTGATCACAAGTAGGCAGAGAGACAGGCAGATAGAGAGAGGAGGAAGAAGGCTCCCCGCTGAGCAGAGAGCCCGATGTGGGGCTCAATCCCAGGACCCTGGGATCATGACCTGAGCTGAAGGCAGAGGCCTTAACCCTCTGAGCCACCCAGGCGCCCAGGTGCCCAGGTTCCACTTCTAGTTCTAGTTCTCTTTCGATGGTTGCTTCTTCCACTGAAGTCTTGAATCCCTCAAAGTTATCTATCAGGGCTAGAATCAACTTCCAAACTCATGTTCATATTGATATTTTGGCCTTTTCCCATGAGTGGCAAATGTTCTTAATGGCATCTCAAGTGGCGAATACTTTCCAGAAGGTTTACGATTTTCTTTACCGAGATCTAACAGAGGAATCACTATCTGTGGCAACCACAGCCTTACAAAATGTATTTCTTCAGTGAAGTTGAAATTATTCCTCAATCTGTGGACTACAGAATGGCTGTTGTGTTAGCAGGCATGCAAACAATATTAATCTTGTTGTCCGTCTCCATCAGAGCTCTTGGGTGACCAGGTGCATTGTCAACAAACAGTTGTATTTTGAAAGGAATCTTTTTTTCCTTCGGTAGTAGATCTCAACAATGGGCTTAAAATATTCAGTAAACCATACAGTAAACAGATATACTGTCACCAGACTTTGCTGTTCCATTTATATAGCACAGGCAGAGTAGATTTAACAGAATTCTTAAGGGCCCTACAATTTTAAGAGTGGTAAATGAGCATTGGTTTCTATGTAAAGTCACCGGATGACCAGTTGAGAGTCAACCTGTACTGTGACACTTTGAAACCAGGCACTGACTTCTCCTCTCTAGAAATGGAAGATCTAGGTGGCATCTTATTCCAATAGAAGGCTGTTTCACTGACATTGAAAATCTGTTGTTCTGTGTAGCCACCTTCATGAATTATCTTGACTAGATCTTCTGGAGAATTTGCTGTAGCTTCTGTATCAGCACTGGCTGCTTCACCTTGCACTTTGATGTTATGGAGATGGCTTCTTTCTTTAAACCTCATGAACAAACCTCTGCTAGCTTTAAACTTTTCTCTGTAGCTTATTCTTTCGGCCTCCATTGAACTGAAGTGAGTTAGGGCCTTGCTCTGGATTGGACATTGGCTTAAGGGTGTGTGATGGCTGCTTTGATCTTCTTTCCAGGCCACTAAAACTTCTTCCATATCAGCAATAGGGCTGTTTTTCTTTTTTATTGTTTGCATGTTCACTAGAGTACTACTTTTAATGTCCTTCAAGAACTTTTCCTTTGCATTCACAACTTGGCTAACTGGCCCAAGTAGACTAGTTTTTGGCCTGTCTTGCCTTTTGACACGGCTTCCTCACTAGGCTTAATCATTTCTAGCTTTTGATTTAAAGTGAGAGATATATGACGACTCTTTTCACTTGAACACTTAGAGGCAAGTGTCGCATTATTAACTGGCCTGATTTCAATATTGTTGTATTTCAGGGACTAGGGAAGCTAAGGAGAGGGAGAGAGATGGAGAGACATCCATTCAGTGGGACAGTCAGGACATATACAACATTTCTTGATTAAGTTTGCCATCTTATATGGGTATTGTTTGTAGTGCCCCAGAATAATTACAGCATCAAAGATCACTGAGGAGAGACCG
Organism: Spilogale gracilis; assembly: GCA_004023965.1. Classification (NCBI taxonomy): domain Eukaryota; kingdom Metazoa; phylum Chordata; class Mammalia; order Carnivora; family Mephitidae; genus Spilogale; species Spilogale gracilis. The sequence goes on along the minus strand of PITA01008315.1, from coordinate 11,749 downwards.
CCATAACACACATAACAATAATGAAACAGCTTAAAATACTATGAGAATTATCAAGATGTAACCCAGAGACACAAAGTGAGAAAGTGCTGTTGGGAAAAACCCCACTGATAGACTTGCTTGATTCAGAGTTGCCACAAACTTTGAATTTGTAGAAGACCCAGGATCTGACTCAATAAAGTGGAGTGCAATAGGTAAGGTCTGTCGGTAATTCAGAGCTACCACAAATGTCCCTTCTAAGAGAAGAATTTCACAATAAATTCATCCCCACTCCACACTGCCTTATTTTACTTTTAGGTACCACTTATTACTATTTATACACACCTTGTTCACTGATTTGTTCCCTTGCATATTGCCTAATTTCTGTGCATGAGAAAGTGAAAGTTAACACATAGTTTCTACTACATGCTGTACATTATTCTAAGTGCTTTCATGTATTTTTATCCACTTAATCTTTATAAAAGCCAAAGAAGAAGGGACTCTTTTAAGCCCATTTTAAAGCTGAGGAGACTGAGAACAGAGAGGTTATGTGATTTGTCCAGTGTCTCACAGCTGGCAAATGAATATGTAAAGATTTACACCCAGATGGTTGGCTCCAAAGTCAGTTGCCTTAATCACTGTCTTATGCTGCTTTATATGTAGATGTAGATCTCATAGATTCTGTTCATTGTATATCTTTCATCCTAAAAATACTGTTTATATCCCAATGACTTAGAAAATGAATGGATGAGTACAGTCTTAAATGTGCTGCTTCTCCTTGTTTTACTAGACTTTGGTACCAAATGCCACTGGAATGAATCCTGAAGAGCAAAGTCAAGTGCTTTTTGATTTTAGTAAAATATCATCACTCAAATATTTTGGCTACACTTTCCCAGACATAAACTTAAGTTCCCCCCGCCACCCCAAAACACCACCAACAACAACAACACCTTTGTTTAAGCTAGAGAAATGGTGGAAAGGTTCACTGTATTCCTGGGAAGACATAAAACTTCACATGCTATGGTCCATAAAGTATCCAGAATAATTCTATGCATAGTCATTAAAGAACTCTATAAAAGGCACTGAATATTGAGACCACTCAAGCAATCTGATTGCTTAATTAAATCTCTAGAAATGCTCAATATATGCCAATTGAAACTGTATCACCCATAAAAAAGAACTACGTGCCTTCTCTTTTTCTTTTCAGTTTTAGTTTATAATAGCAATAATGACCTTGGCTCTGGGCATTTCCTGGAGATTAATGACTGGCTAGGTTTAATGGCCCTCAACTGCCCCCCCAGTGGACGACCAACTCCTCCCAGCTTGTTATTCACACCCTGAAAAGTACCCTGAATCTTACTCTGGTTTGCCAGGGAATGTCCGTACTTGTCAAGGCCGGTGAGGTTGGCTTGTGAATAGTGATTTGTGGATCCATGAGAACTTTGTGACAATATTAATGACTCTCAATAGGACAAGTTCCTAACTACCTTAGAGGAGAACTTTGATATGCTCAGTGTATACATTAGTGCTTGTTTTCCTTCATTCCACATCTCATTGTGGTGGTTTGAAAGAGTTTTCTCTGCTTTTGAAGTTTTTCTCTCATGTCTTCTGCTATGTAACTTTCTTAAATCTGTATATGGACACAAAATGCTTCAAGCAGGGAAGATTTTTGTGAAATCAAAAATCCATGGCTGCATCTAAGGATATAATTTTGAATAAAGTATAAAGCAAGTGGGTTTAATTTCCTCTACCTCGGCTTGGTGAGGTGGCCACCACTCTGGAAAGACCTACAACAGGTTTCAAATCTAATTCTGCTTTCTTAGCTTCCCAGTTGTCAAGAGAATTTTAAAAATAATTATTCTCCGTGTTTGGTTCTAGCATGTCAATGTGGGAAATCCTTAGTTACTGCTTCTCATCTGTCCATAGACATGTCACAGCTTTGTAAGCCTGTGTTATTATTGTGTCCTTGAACCATTTTGTCCACTGTAATAATGATATTAGCAATGGACATTTGAATAGCACTTTAAAATTGACAGAGTGCTTTCTAGGAGCACATGATTAATCTTGTTTTACAGAAGAGGAAGCTGGGTTCAAGAGATAAAGTGACTTGCCCAAGATCATATATCTTATAAGTAGGGGAGGCATTCCAGGTTTTCTGAGTGTATTCAGTCTTTTTCTCAGTTCTTTCAATTTGCCACTTTCTGATTCCTTAAATCATTTCTTTCTTGAGTTTTTGGAGCAAGTGAAGGAGACTTAAACAATAGCAATTATTGCTATTCATTGAATGTTAACTATGGACATACATTTCACATATATCATTTCCCTTTTTTTAAAAAAAAATTTATTTTGGGGGGGAGAGGGAAAGGGAGGGAGTCAAGAAGACTCCCCACTGAGCACAGAGTCCAACCTGGGGCTCATCTCACCACCCTGAGATCATGACCTGAGCCAAAAATCAAGAGTCTAGTGCTTAAGAGTCAGACCTCAAAGGTGCCCGTCATAAAATTCTAGGCTAAAATCAGGTGTAGGCATGCCTGGCTTCCTCACCTTTCCAGCAAGATTCTAGTGTTAATTTTCTACATGGGGATAAGAAAGGAAAGGGGTCACTACTTCTTTTGCAGGTTCTATATCCCTCTTCAGCCAGCTCTGCCTGTGCCATCTCCTGCATTTGACTTTCATTCTATGGTGGTGGTCCCATGGGGCCATTTTCTTCCTTATGAGTCCTCAGTAGAGGCCAGAGCTCCCCCTTCAGGTTAAAGTGAAGAAGGCAGCAATGTAGTCAAAAGTACCTAGCAGCTGGGATTGAAGAAAATTTTGAGAAGTAAGATTGTTCCATCAGCTTTTTAGGTTCTTCATTTATGTGATGTTATTGCACAGCCTCAGGAGAACACAAAAACAAAACCAAACAGAAACAAAATAAAAAAAAATAGCATTTTGGAACTCCAAAGTCCATGGAAATTTATTTTCTTAGGAAAGTATTCTCCTTTGGTTCTTCAATCTGGAGAACTTGATTTGCCATCAATATTTAAAATGAAAATAAAGTACTTCTTAAAAAATGAAGATCACTTAAAACATAGTGCTGCTTTGAATGTCAAGAAGCCATTATGTTTAATAGCATTTTTTAAACTATTAAAGCTGAGTGGTTACTTTTTATTTTGCATTTAGTCACTCATGGGAGACATTTATTTAGTCTTATATGCTACAAAATAGTGATGCTGTTAGTAGAGAAGATTCTCATTTTGAATAATGGTCTCATTTATATAATATCTCTTAGTATAATATATTCATGTCTTATGGAGGAATGAAAATGCACAAACTGTTAAGAAAGTGAAAATACTGTGAAATGTATACCCTTGAAACTATAGAATTGTGAAATCAAGAAATATGGATAAGTATTTTGAGTTGGTCAAATGGCACGCACACACACACACACACACACACACACACACACACTCATACATTTCCACAACGTTTGCAGAAAGAGCAACATCAGAAACAAAAAGATTTTCAACATTTTTTGTTAACACGTTTAGGATACAGAACAACCCAGTCCACTTCTATGATATATTTCAAAATCACAAGAACTGAAAAGAAAAATATGGAATATACGTGAGATTATTTTTTCTCCTAAATGTTATTTTATGAAACAATTTTTAAATTGTCATCCTAGCTTACATGGACAGACTGCTAGTCACTTTTAGAAGACTTGGTGACTTTTGTAGAAACTTTATACCTTTTTCTTTTCTTTTAATTTTATAGTCTCCTAACAGATACATGGGCTTCTCAATAACATGAGATCTAAATAAGAGAAAATGACAAGTGCTGGACAAAAATGGCATTATCTTTTGGATTTATGAGTTTTTCCTGAGTACAAATCAGAAATGTAGAATGCATTGAGAATATAGGAGGGCATAGGCACATGCCATAGAGATTAAAACACGTAATCCTTATGGTAGATATCATCTGAACCATGAACATTTGATATAAACAGGTTTGTTATTCTGGATTCCCCTTATCCTGGTTCTCATGTGAGTGATAACTTTAATGAAAACACCAAACGCTTACAGGGTGCCTACTCTATGTCACATGTGATAGTCCATACTTACCATTTAAGATTTTGGGGGGTGTAAATGATGGAATCATGGAAATTGTGATTTGATCCAGAATTCAAACAGCATCACCAGGAGTCAGTTTTTCTTCATTTCTCAACTCTGCTTCTTTGATGTTGTCATGTAACCAGATAGTGAGAGGAGGGGTTTTCAACCTCAGCATTAAAAAGCCTGACATTTTGGAACAGAACATTCTCATTGTAGGGAGTTGTCCTGTGCATTGTAGGATGTTTAGTGAAATTTCTTTTATCCACTAGATGAGAATAGTAAGTCCCCCTCAACCCTCTGCAACACACACACACAACCCAGAGTTGTGACAACCAAAATCAGAAAACATTTCCAGATATTGCCAAGTGTCCCCTGCATAGGGGGCAGCGTGAGAAGAAAGCAACTTGTCCTTCACTCTCCTTCAGTGAGAACCCCTGGGATAAATGAAGGTGACTGCCAAGTGTTCCTGATGCATATCAATTTAAACCCAACAGAGAAAACAAAGTATTTCTGTCCCAACATTTCCAGGAAAAACATTCTGAGATTCATCCATTTTTTTAAGTTTATGATTTATGTTTTTAATAATCTCAACACCCAACATGAGACTCAAATTCATGACCCTGAGATTCATTTTTACTGGACCTGCTCCCATGGGTGGCACTCTTGAGGCAGTCACCCTGAAGTGATCCCTGAAGCCAGCTCTGATTGACAGGCCTGGGTCATGTGCTCCACTCTAAATATGGGGACAGAGCCCCCTTCACACATCTGGATGAGAATTGGATGGGGAGTGAATTTTCCAGTGAAAAGCAGGGGTATGACTTGAAGAGGAGGAGTATAAGCTGGGTGAGGCAGAGCAAAAAGTCGTCCAAGTTTACACGGTTCATAAGAAGTGAGATATATACTCATTTTATCATTTGACTCAAAGTAAATGAGGAGAGAATAACAGGAAAAAAATGCCTGTCCTACATTATAGAATTGCTAAGAGTTAACAAATTCTTCCTATCCAGGTGGATTTGTTGTGCCTTTCTATTGCTCAGTAATTTGTCACTGCTTTAGAGGAGGCTGGTAGGGATATCAACTCACTATTCTGGGTTAAAAATTTAAATTTATTTCTCTCCAATTACAGTATCATAAGCAAACAATAAATTTAAAACCATGCTACCTTAGTATTAACACTTCCTCCTGGTTTGTTATGAGTGAAATCAGAGTTTTTGCTACCTTAGAAAACCAGCCACAATAGATGAAACTGATCTATAGGAAAATGCATTCTGAATGTAAACCATTGGCTTCCCAGTGAACTTTTGGAGTGCAGCCCATTTCTAAGCAAGGGGCTGCAGTGTTGTGAAACTGACACTATACTTTTACGTTATTCATTTCTTCCAGAAGACTAGAAGTATTTGCTCAAATTTTCTACCTGGTGGTTGACTTTCTAATAATAATGAATCTACACAAATTCCCATGTTACAGGCCAGAAAATGACCTGAATCTAAGAATGTATGAAACAATGGAAATTTACACACCAAACTTGAGGGATTTACCTGTCACAAACCATCTATATTCCCATTTTTAATCAAAGGTCTTTGTTAATCATATCTGGACAGGTTATAAGTCATCGTATCTTAAGGGATTTCAACTCAATATTGAACTCAAAGTTGATTTACTTGCATTAGGTGGAAAGGAAACATGACTGTTTTTACTTGTGAAATGCACTTACTTTATTTTAAAGTTGCTCAAATCCGTGAAAGCAGAGATCTTTGCTCTCTCTAAGGATGTCATTGAATGTCTCTTTGGAAGTGTGGTAGTCACTGAGAAATTTTCTCACCTGTCTCCCACCAATATCTTCATCAATTTAACAAATTCCTTTAACATAGGCTGCCATTTTGTACCATTGCCATCTTTTTCTCAACTTTTAAAAAAAGATTTATTTATTTATTTGAGAGAGAGCACATGCAGGGTAAGGAGGGGGAGGGAGAGGGAAAGATTCTTAAACAGACTCTCCACTGAGCATGAAACGTAACATGGGCTCAATCCTATGACCCATGAGATCATGACCTGAGCCAAAACCAAGGGTCAAACCAGGAGTTACTTGTTCAACTGACTAAACCACCTGTGTGCTCCTATTTCTCAACTTTTAAGCTATCCTTTTGCATAATGTGATGTTAATTATTAGAGGGAATCCCGTTACTTAAAATTAGTGCAAGTTTAGCTCACTCAAGGGGCCTGTGTTGAGTTATTCTCTTTAAGACACGGTATGAGGATATTTATTTAAAACAAGGTGAAGAGAATCACTGCAATAATTTTTACTTTTACAAGCAGATACATTAAGAAACACATTTTTACCAAGAATATTCAAGAATTGCAGAAAACAGCTGCATAGAATCTTGAGAGGAATAGTTTCTGCTTTCTATAATTTTTGCACTGTTTAAGGACTGCACTGAAGGAATTTGAAATCAGGATGATTGACATTACTAAGCTTTTTTTTATGCTGCACACATGGTCTTTTTTTTAAAAAAGAGTACTCTATGCCCAAAACATAATTGCTCTCTGCTTCTGCAAAGGTTTCCCTTCAATAGAATTGCATTTTCCTGATATAACTGATTAAAATAAATTAAATGAGCCACTCACTTATTCTTCCAGTTTGCAAACTTAGAAATTTTTAACAGGGTTCTTACGCAGGCATACATTGTGCAACTCTACATACTATTTAGTAAAGTGCATTCTAAGTGCACTTTTGAAAACCTAGATAACAATGTTCTCAATAAAGAGGAAAGATGACAAAATGTCTTTTGTCCATCAAGCTTCTGCTTGCCCTTTAGCCATCAGGAAGATGACAGTTCATCAGCCAGTTTTTGCCAGTTCTGCCCACACTCTCTCTAAATGGGAGCTGCCTTGGGTGAAATGTTATATTTCTTCCCACTTTTAACATAAGACTTTGGCAAATGTTGGTGAGAGAGAAGCAAAGTTCTTGGGCTGGTCTACTTTCCATGTCTTCCATGGTCATTAACTTTACTCTTTCAAAAAAAAAGTATATATGTGTATGTATACATATGTATTATATTATTAATTACATTATATTATATATGTGTGTGTATATTACAAAGCTTGTTTCAAGATTTTTTGTAAAGGAATTACAACCAAACTTCCTTGTGTTAAAAAACAAAATTCAACTGATAAATTTTAAAGATTTTATTGGCTTTATTCCATGATTCATGAATTGGGCCAGACCAGTCTAGCAGACAGAAAGGGGCTCCAGACAGATAGACAGAATGAAAGACTCTTATAGCCAGAAGGGAGCAGGAACAAGGAAGTTACACTAGAGAAAAATGTAGATTGGTTATGACAAGGTCACTTTCATTTAGCGGGTGTTAGGGATCTATCAGGCAGATTACCCAATTAGGCTGATGGGGCGCTTCCTGATTGACAGATTTAAGATTCCATTTCTGGAAGAGGCTGAAATTGTAATTACGTTATCTTTTAGTTTGGTTACATGGGGCTTAGCATGAGTGACTCCATTTTGGGCCTGTTTTTGTTTTTAACACTTGTGATTTATACCATTTATGAATGCATGCATTATTTTAATAGTAAATCGATGTCACTTGCATGACAGAAAATACATCTGAGTTTATAAAAATGTTGCAAAATAATAGCTACTTGGCTTAACGTAACTTATTAAGTATCTGGCAGTTGTTTTTTAAAAAGTTGATGCATTGATCAATCAGATGACTGCAGAGTGGCTATAAACCAAAATGAGAAAGAAGAAGAGAGAACAGAAATCGTCATGAAAGACAGAGTAGCAAAAGAAATATCAGAAATAATCTACTCATTTTCAGTTTTCTTTCTAAATTAGACCATATCTCATTGTGTCTGTTGTCACCACGTATTACAAAACTTAAATAAATGATTTATTATGTTTCTTTTCTCTGAGACGTTTGCAGGGAGTTAAGGAGAAAGAGCTAGTCAAGTCTTTAAACATTCTGATCAGGTTTCCTTCAGGGTCTTGCTGCTGGAAGAATGTCTTATGGGTAAATTTCCACTCTCTCAGCGGGGAGTGTTTTGCATGAACCGACTCCCAGGAGAAAATGTTATTCCATAGAACAAAGCCCAGGCAGTGACTCATATTAAACTGACCAGGGTGGGGGAGGGGAAGCATTGACCTGGAGGGAGGGAAAGGGTAGAGGACACAATTTACTTTCTAAAAACTGACTGTGGCTCTCTGGGAAATGAAAAACCTCTGAAGTCTCTGTGTTTCCCTTGATGCTTTTATATAAAAAGTATTTGCAATGTGTCATAAGGATTTTCTAGGATGAAATGAAGATTCTTAGTCAAGGGAAGAAAAACCGAGTCTCTTGTAGAAAAAGTAACCAAACTGTCTTTCTCACCTACATCTCTTGGCTATAATATCAACCATAATTGATAGGAAGGACATGGCTACTTTAATAAAGTCATTTATTGTTCCTCATCAGAAACAAGACATAAAAAGATACTGTTTTTAAAAGAGAGCCATTTCTTGCCTGAATTTGCATGTTTCGCTATGACACAATCTAGAAATGGATTCTTCTCACATTAGGTAAAAAACTTGAATTTCAAACACCTCTCTTTTTCACTAAGGTTAGAGATTCACAGACCATCACTGCCCTGATGTTTCCTTTTGTTATAAGGGCTGTTTCTTGATAAAATGATACAGTTCTGCAATTCGATCCTTTTAATTATCTTCTTTTATTATTACAACATGCACCAGGGTCCTATACTCCCGAGGATTTATCGATAAGGGCGTATTCCACTAGTGCTGCCTCATTTTATTGCTGTTTTTATAATGGTTTCTAACTAATAAAATGTTATCTTATTCATTTTATTTATGTGTAATAAATCAGAAACCTTTCCTCTTCTTCTGCTATGCAGATATGGGTGTGCCGTTGGGGGAGAGTCTAGCCATGTGTTAAACCCATGATGTCTTTTGCATACAAATAGAAATTAGTACAAAAGCATTTCATTAAAGAAAGTATCACTGTTTCTGCATGACCTAGGGAAAATTAATATTCTAAATGCAAAATCACACATGACTTGGGGTTTTTGCCTCTTTCCAGCAACCAAAGCTGTGAAAAAATGTCTGGAATAAAGCCTAGATTTCTTCTCTGTTCCTATGAGCAATATTATTTCCTTGATGAAGGAAATAGATAAGATGGAAAACAAAACAAAACAAAAACCAGTGTGTGCAGTTTTCAGGCAGCTTTAAACCCTGGATGGTATACTCATTCAACAGATATTTTTAAACCCTTGCAATGTGTCAGACTCTGTGATAGGTGCCAAGGTGAACAAGAGGCATGGTCCTGGCCCCCACAGAGCTTACATTTTTATAGGGAAATAGACACCAGACAAATGATTGCATCAATAAATAAGCGATAAGGGTTAGGAAGGAAAAGCTTGGACGCCAAGAGAGTTATTTCACATCAAGATTCATTCACTCCTTATCTTCAGACTCAAACCGTGTATTTTCCAGGCTCTGAGTGGGGCCCCTGCTCCAAGAGCAAAGATGAAGGCGTGGACAGTCTCATAGCACCCTGTGATGGACATACTTGGTAATTGCATCTCTGGCAACACCTCACTGATGGGAGCAGGGTACGGGGTAATGCAAAGAGAAGGCTTCTTTTCAGAGCCGCCAGTTTTTACTGAGTGTTGAAAAGTCTTCCAAACACCCGGTGTCATAGTCAAAGGCAAGGGGCCGAGCAGAGCTATACTTTTAGGGAAGTGTATAGTTCTAGGAGGAGAGGCTATGGAACATACAGGGCCTGGAGGTGAGCCTAGAAAGGTAGGTTGAAAGCAAATGGCCAATGAAAGAGGTTGTGTGCCTTGCCAAGGCATTTGGACATTGTTTTTGACGTTCGTAGAGAGCCATTGTGGAATTTTAAAGAGAAGGGGTTATAGTGGCCATAGTTGCCTACAGAACAACCATGTGGTCCATTACCCCTTCCTGAAACTACCTTAATTTACTTTCAGTTATCTACCTATCTTCCAATAGCTACCTATTCCAGGGGAAGTTGAACCTCCCTCCATATTCAGGGCTTGGTCCTGTTAAGGTAGTGTCCTCCAGAGCACCTGGGTGGCTCAATTGGTTAAGCAACTATCTTCTGCTCAGATCATGATCTCAGAGTCCCAGGATCAAGTCCCACATTGGGGTCCCCAATCAGTGAGGAGTCTGCTTCTCCCTCTGACTCTCCCCCCTCTCATGCTCACTCTTTCTGTCTCTCAAATAAATAAATAAAATCTTGAAAAAAAAAAAAAGGTAGGGTCCTCCACTCCCAACTGATACTTCCCTAGATCTAACTTGACTGGCCACTTTGGCCAAAGTCTATCAACTCACCCTTTACTTCAGCTATAGGGATCAGTTTAGGAATGGGCATATGACCAGTTCAAAACAATTTGATGCAGAGAGAGGAGTCTGCAAGGGAATTCTGGGAAAGATGTTTCTTCTCTCTTAAGACAGAGCTACTGAAAAGTATGCCCTCTCTTCCTATGGATGTTGTGCTCTGCAAATGTGAAGACCTGTAGGCAGCATATTTGTTAGAGCAAAGTCAGCCTCAAAATAAAACCCTTACCCCCTAAGAGTGTAAGCACCCTTCAGGTACAGGTTACATGGGTCTGTACATTAACTATTCCCCTTACTTGCATGTGATCTGAGGCAAAGTACCTCTCAGCCACCATGCTCACATGAAGATAATAACAATTGTTATCTCTTGAGGGCTTGACAGAGTTCTTGGCTCATGGTAAGTGCTTAATAAATATTGTTATTTTTATCCCTTCATTAAATATTTACTGAGAGCCCACTATGGGCCAAGCACTCTGAGACACTAAGGATATCATGTGAACGAAATACACAATCCTTGTCCTCAAGAGATTTGTAGGATGTGACTTATCTTGTATTTGTCTCTTGCCGGGTATCTCATTATCCTCCATATTGTAGTTAAAAATTGACATATGTTTTACTCACTCTTGTATCTGCTTCATGATGCTTGTGATGGTGGCTTCTATGTGGTAAGCACTCACTGAATGAATGTCTGCTGAAAGAAATGCCAAAACAAACATTTATCATATACCTGGTAAAGCAAGTCTTGATCCAGGCCACTGTGGCAGTATTCATGGAAAGTCAGTACAGTTTAGTGGTTAGAACCAGTAGGTTAGCCTCAGAAAGATCTTCCTTTGAATTCTGCCTCTGGTGTTTACTAGTTGTGTGACCCTAGGTGAATTACCTTTCCTAGCCCCTGACATGGGGATAATAACGTGTGTCTCATTGGGGGTGTTACAAGGAATTAAACGACATGAAGAAGATACCTAGTACACAGTGTGTTTTTAAAAGAAAGTAACCACTCAATAAATTATAGTTATTTGTTATTGGGGCATTTCACTGACATGAAATTCACTTTGCAATTATTTGGGCATTTTATTTTAACAGGTATCATGAGCCAGTCATCTTTGTTGCCTGCCTCCTGAACTCTTTCTCAACTTAGAAGAAGCCTAAGGAAGAGGCAGGTATTTTCTGTCTCTCCCTCCCACCCCCTATTAATGGCTGGATACTGAACCAAAATGTGAGCGTTACTAATCCAAAGCTTCTGCCTAAGACATTCATTCATGAGGAAATAATCGTTAGACATTTTTCACAGGAGCTATGCTGAAATCCGGAGTTT
>PITA01008314.1:0-85340 GCA_004023965.1 Spilogale gracilis | reverse complement strand
TGGCACAGTGTCAGGGGTTTTCCCCCCTCCCCAAGAATGAATAAGGCCACTTTTGGTTCGCACCTGACATCTCGACTTTGCACATTTTCTTCCTTCCACCTGCAATGCCTTTCCTGCTCTCACTTCCTCTATCTTACCATCCCCTCCTTGATTTCATATTTCGACTCAAGCATCCTCTCCTCTGAATAGCTTTCCCCAGACCTCCTAATGACATTTCATTCTCCTTTCGCTATATTCCAGTTGTACCTGGAATATACTACTTAAATAAGTAAGTGGCAATTTCTGCATGCCCAGGGAACAACTGAGCTGGTTTTGAATTCTGCTTCCATTATTAGCATTCAGAAAGTTTTCCTCCCCTCTTGATTTTAGTCCCCTCAACTGTAAAGTACAGTTTTGGTTCACTTGATCTCTAAGGTCCAACACTGCCAAGGTGAGAAGAGACAAGGTAGACCAGTTTATATCCAAGGTGAGAACCACTGGTACTTCTGGTCAGGGGATGACTTTCTTTGGGTTCTATTGGTACATTTTCTGCCTTAGTCCTAGTTCTTATTTGATTGGTGGGTGATGCTTTTAAGGATAGAAGATTCTCATAACCAATTTCAAAATTGGTCACTTTAACATTTTACTACCATCTACCCAGAGAATCCAGTTTTCAAGAGGACAAAAAATTATTAGATTGAACAAACAAACGGCAATGACAGAAGTTTCTTTCACTTTCTATGGTCAGAACAAGTATAGTTTTAGGACAGTAGAGGAAGCCATCAAATGATGTTAAGTACATTCAGCACCAGGAACTTTTCTCTACCCTGTCAGGCTGTCCCACTTGCTCCAGGAGCTGGACAGTTTATATGATTTTACACAAATAACTCTTTAGAATATGTATCTAGAAGCTCAACCTTCTTGCCTTTGGATTCTGTCTTTCAACCTGTAGTCTAGTTTGGCATGGCCTTCGGGGTCCAACATTCTGCAAAGTAATGTACATAAGATATGGGCATTGTTTTAAGACAACTAAAAGGTTTTGTAAGAGGAAATATGCTAGCTTATACACGAAAGGCTTTGTAATGATTCCATAGGCTAATCAAACAGAAGTTTATTGTTACTATTTCTTATATATTTTACACATGAGAAGAAAAAGAAAAAGGCATTGTATGAATCCCAGACTGGTAAAAAGAAGCTCTATGCCTCTACCCTTGGTTTTTGTTATACCATGATAGATACATTATTATAATTTCATGGGAATAATATTTATTTGTCAGCATATTTGCAAGCCTGCATGGCCTAAATCTAAAATAAAAAGAAAAGAAAAAAGCATATTACTAGCTGGAGCAGTTGTTTTTGGTCCTAGGTCAGCATAATAATCATTAACATTTTTGGGCTACATAAAGCTACCAGTGTAGGGGAGCCACTCCTTACCAATAAATCAGAATATCCAGAAATGAGGCTCTGAGGAATCCTTTCAAATCTGGAATCTTGAGTCTCTCAGTTCTTGTATTATTGTGTTTTTTTTTTTTTTTGATAATTCCTAACTCATCATCTTCTATGTTTTCTCTTTGAATATGCCTCCTACATTGTGTCTGGATTTCTGAAATGTTGGATGATCTTTGGATTCCTTGTTCATCATCAGGAGTAAAACCAAATCACACTGAAATCTCACTTTGCAAAGGTGGAAGTACATGCTGATCAGGTGATAAACTGGTCTTCTTACTGGGAACCACTGAATATCAGCCTCTCAAAGTTATTTTTATGATGGCAGTCAGTTTCTCAGGAGAATAATCCACCAATATTATGCCATGGTGACATAACCTGCTCTGTGAGGAGGAAAGGGAAGGAGGGCTGGGAGTCTCAGTGTGCACACTTTCACGTAATCCTTTTGTTTTCAACTCTGGATCTCATCACTGGCCTTCTTCGTGTTAGGTGTCTCAAAGTCTGAAGCTTCCCATGTTCAACTTTCAGAAACAAAACCTTTGATCTCTTATCTGGGAGGAAAAGAAAGTAGGTCACTGCTGTAAAGGGTGAGGGTGGAGACCCAGGTATCCACAGCTCTACACACAGACTTTCAACAACTCCCTCTCTTTTTATTCCAGTTCCCCACTCCTGTCTTCTGCAGTATCTGATACTTCAACATGAGCCATTCTGATTTTTGTGTGGAAAATCACCTTGCCTCTATTTATGTCTGCCCCATGTTGGCTTTTTTTATGTTATAACTTCTTCCACTTTGTTAAATCAATCGCCATTCTTCCATTCACTTCCAAGATTCTTTTGGAAAATGTACTTCCTCCACTAGAATGTAAGCTACATGACGGTGGGGATTTTACCTGTTCTGCTCACTGATTTGTCCTCAGTGCCAAGAACAGTGCCTGGCTCATAGTAGGCACTCAGAACATATTTGCCAAATTAATGCTGAAATCTTTTTTTTTTTTTTTTGCCAGCGTAACTTGGTTTATTTGCTTTGTCCTTAATTTTTATGCAATTTTTGCTATGTTACCATCATTTCGGCAGTTTCTGAAAAAAAGGATGGTAAACATGAGAATTTAATCCACCATGTGAATAAGTATAACTTATTTTAAGATGTCTAAATTAGACTGAGTATCCTTTGAGAGATAATGGAAGGGTTTTATTTTCCCAGACTCCTTATAAATTATATGCTTAGCCCAATCTAGCCCTCACTGCTTTCTCAGCCATCCCAACTTATATTTTTAATGGATAATTCATTAATTTCTTCATCCACTTATCCATCCATCCATTCACTCTTTATATTTACCCATTCATTCATTTACATTAATACACTTATTGAGGGTCACTCTGTCAAATATCATTGTGGGCACCTGTGGCACATGATGCGTAGGCCATTTCCTTGAGGTGCTCACACTTCCTGAATTGAGACCCATGAAGTGGTTAAGAGACTCTTCGACTCCCTGTTTCTAGATAGCACATGTCTCTAATGAGAGAACTGAGGTTTTATCCAGGTCCCCTCCACTAGAGGACTCTCACTGGTTAAATGTGAAGGAGTCCTGTCATATAAATGTGCCCACAGGCACACACATCCAGACTTTCAGGTCAAGAGTAACTTATCCCCACCATTATTCTAGATACATACTATTTTTAGACCAAGAAAATACTTTTCCTTGAGTTACCATGCTTCCATCTCTACATCTTGATGGAGGAAGAAAAAACAAGGACCACATCAAAAAAGCAATTTGGTACAAAATAATGCATTCAAATCCTTGCTGTTTACTTTAGAGAAAGCAAATAATGAGTGACACTTTTTACCTGTACAGTCTGATAACCTCCTGTCTGGCTCCCTGAGGATCCTATAAAGGTGCACTTTCCAGCACAGTGACAGAGTTGGTCAGAAAAAACCAACAGACCCATTTAGAAGTATCCTTTTTGAAAGGGTTAGAGAACAAAGTACAGGAAGTTGAAAAGGAACAAAAGCAATGCTTTTACATTGGTAGCTTTTCTCAAGCTACCTATCTGACTGCAAAGCTGCTCTAAAGAGCAACCACAACAGACCCCAACCTTGCAAGACCCTGTGCTGAGGATAGTGCAGATGCAGCAGAAAGCCGACTTTTAACACAGGGACAAAACCTGTTAGGGTAGCCCCAGCCTGAATCTCAAATCATACAAACCAGAAGAACACCAATCAAAACTCGCTAACACGGAAAGAAAACACACTTGAGTTTTCCTGTTATCAACTATTTGTTAATTTACTGGTCAACAAAACTTCATGGGTTTTTTTAGTGAAGCAGTGTGGGAAAAGGGAAAAGGAAGGAATCTGGAGTCAGATAGACGTAAATGCAAACCTGGTCCCACCACTTACTATGTCTGATCCGGAGCTATTTACCTGAACTGTCTGAACCTTGGTTATTCCCTATGTGAATGGAGATTAAAATAGCTTTGCTCCTTCACTGAGTTGTTATGAAGTTTAAATGAGATAATGTATGTAAAAGTAGGCTTTCAGTAAATGTATTGATATTATTTATACATGGCTGATAAAGCTATCTGAAAATAAATTACAAAGATGTAGGCCCTATCTAAGCTTCAGGCTTAAACCTGAAAAGTGGAATTGCTGTCCTCACTGTGTGTGCTTTGTAGAACATGTTACTTTTGAGAAGACAATCGTTTTACTCTTATTGTACCATTTATCACACAAATGTTATATGTCTGCTTAGCATTCACCTCGTCTCTGAACTCTGCTCACTGTTACTCTCAAGATTTCCTCATACTTCCTGTCACTGATGTCCTATTTCCTTCAGGCTTCTCAGCTTTGTCTCTTTAATGGTGTTTTATTCCAGCCTTTTTTCTCTAAAGCCTGGCAGGCTTCATGAAGGAGATTGAGCTCAACAGTGAAAATAGAAAGCTAAGCAAAGCAGCCATGATCAAGGACTGAGGCCAAAGAGATGAAGGTCAAAAAAGATACTAGTTACTCTGGGGTAAAGAAAAGTAGAATAAAAGACTGAGAATCAGGAAAATAAGATGAATAGTCAGTAAAAGAATATTGAAGGAACTGCACTCCATTTATGGAGGACTTGTTAGGTGTAAGGGATTATGGGAGGCATCTATAGCTATTACCTAATTTAAGATTTGCAACTCCCTATGAGGGAAGTACTGGTATAATATATCAGCAATATCCCCACTTGGAAAACAACTTTCCATAACAGAGCACTAATCTTTAGATACATGAAAAGGCAAGACATAGACAGAGGCAGTGTAATTAAATGTGAAGAACAAGGATCTTTTCAGGAGACCTAAGTTTTATTCCCAGCTTTGTCACTTTTGCTGTTATTTCACACAAGTCCCTCACCTCTCTGAACTTTAGGTTCCTTCTCTGCAGAATCTAGATAATAAGCCCATTTACCCACACTGATGTTGTAGATCACATATGAAGTTACACACAGCCATAATGGTTAAAGCTGTGAGTTCTAAGAGCTATGGGGCTTGGCTTCCAAACCTGGATAAGTAACTATGTAACTTTGGGCAGGTGTCTACCTCTCAGTCCTGTCTCTTTTCTCTCTAAAATAGGGATAAATTCCACATTTCTTCCAGTTACAATGGAGTAGCTGATGTTCTAAAGTGTGTTTTGAATCCTTTCTCCTTCCATGTCTTAAGGGAATAAACTTAAATTTTAAAAATTTAAATTCAATTAATTAACATGTATTATTTGTTTCAAGGGTACAGGTCGGTGATTCATCAGTCTTATATAATACCCAATGCTCATTACAACTCATAGCCTCCTCAATATCCATCACCCAGTCACCCCATTCCCCAATCACCCTGCCCTTTGGGAACTAACTTTTAAATAACCACTCTGTGTTATCTCCAGTTACATCATTGATTTGTCACATCTACTTGTAAACACATCATTTCCATCTTAACATTTGCCCTCCTCCATATCCCACCAGTCACTACCTGATATCTGTCATCTACCTTAACTACAAATCATTCAACAGCCAACCTTCTGCTGTAATTAGCATTCTGCTTCTACCAGTTTTTTGAAATTGCTACCATAAGCTCATCTTTTCCTATTTTTCAGTCTTCTGACCTATGGCCACTTCTCACTGCTCTGAGAAAACTCATCCACTCCAATGGACTCCATGAAATCAAATCCAATTACCATCAATGAAATCAATTCTCAGTTAGAGCCCATAGGGGAATTATTGGAATATCCAGAAGTGCATGGTTGGGGAGAATGTGTAGTTTTAAAAATGCTTATTACAAATATCAGTCATTGTTAATACAGACTATTGAATATAAACTCTAAAAGTATTGGATAGCAGGGAAATAGAAAAGATAGCCAGAAAACATCTTATTCATGAATCACAGCTAGAAATATCCCAAGGAAATTTCATAGCACTAAAGAGAATGAAAACAAAGAGAAAACAATTATCTAAAATTTGATATAGACTACTCAATAGCAAGTAAATTGACAATATGCTACTTTACAGCAAGACTGAAACCAGAATATAATAGAATAAAAATTACTGGGGCGCCTGGGTGGCTCAGTTGGTTGGGCGACTGCCTTCAGCTCAGGTCATGATCCCGGAGATCCGGGATCGAGCCCCACATCGGGCTCCCTGCTCGGCTGGAAGCCTGCTTCTCCCTCTCTCACTCCCCCTGCTTGTGTTCCCTCTCTGGCTGTGTTTCTCTCTGTCAAATAAATAAAATCTTTTTAAAAAAAAAAAAAAGAATAAAAATTACCAAGAGAGAAAAAAAACTGTAAACCTAAAACTCCAGACCTGGTAAATTATCATTCAAAACAAGAGGCCAAATAAGGATTTGGGGACTGTAAAGCCCTGAGAAACATTACAACTAACACATCTTTACTAGAAGAAATAATAAAAGATATAGTTCAGAAAGAGGGAAAGTTAACTGAGATAGAAAGAATGAGAAGCTGGAAGGAATTATGAACAAAGTCATTCAAATATACAGAGGTAATCCAGAATGAGAATAAATTTAAATAACAATATCTGTAATAATGATTATTTGG
The DNA here is from genome assembly GCA_004023965.1 of Spilogale gracilis. Classification (NCBI taxonomy): domain Eukaryota; kingdom Metazoa; phylum Chordata; class Mammalia; order Carnivora; family Mephitidae; genus Spilogale; species Spilogale gracilis. The sequence goes on along the minus strand of PITA01008314.1, from coordinate 78,853 downwards.
GGAATAAAGAAGTTTCAAAACTGATTTTAAAATGTAGAAAAATTTAAAAACAGAACAGGCCAAAATTCATGACAGTCGGGGTCAAAGGCAGGCTGCCCCAAGACAGGCCCCTTTGGTATGAAGATTATTTTGAGCTAAAAAGCAATCAAAACTCAGGAGATTCAGGAAAATTTCTTTACCCATCCCCTGTCCACAGTTGCCTAAAAATAATTTATATAGAGAAATTGCTCCATGAAGAGAGTTATCACCATAGATAACTATGTTATGGCATAAACTAATATGATAAACAAGGAGGAACCTAACAAGACCTGCCCAGTCTAAGTCCTCCGTGTCCTATTGTTTCCTCATGGTACAGCAAATATCTGTATACCATACATTTACTCTTTTTCATCTTCCTATGGAGTGCATTCCTTCCCTTTAAAGTCTCATAGCCCAACCCTCTTCTCCTTAGTTGAGAATGACTTATGTATCTCATTTTGTTTACCTGTGTTTGGAATTTCCTTGTCTATGTGGGTTCCCATATGTACTCTATTAAATTTTATTTTCTCCTGTTAATCTGTCTTGTATCAATTTTATTCTTAGTCCACATAGAAGGATCTTGAAGGGAACAGGACCACAGGAGTTGAATCAGAAGTTAGAAAAAACTATCTCCTCCCCCAAAACCAAAGCATTTAGGACTTTAAAAAGATGCATTTCCAAATATTCAAGGACCAGATAATATCTGTCCTTCTGTCTTTTACACACTGTGCTAGAATATCTTAAATGATAGAATTCTTACCAAGTTTGTATTGAGACATTGGTAAGGTAAAAGTAATACAAGAAGATTAAAACTTTTGGTCAATTTCATTTGATTATAGATAGAAAAATGTAGAATATATTATAACCCAACAAAATTCAGTAAAATATATGTGCATACAAAAATAATGTGTATATATAAGCACATAAATTTTATGTGAGTTTGTGTGTGTGTGTAAGTGTGTGTGCGTGCGCACAAGCTTATATTATATCATTAGAATGTTTTACTCAGGAATATAGCCATGGGTTAAATTAAGTCAACTATTTAACATAACTCATCATGTTAAAATGCTAAAGGAGAGTAATCACAGAATCATCTGAGTAAGTAGCGACAGAGCATTTTCTAAATTTCAATACCAATCCTTGATTTTTAAAAATGATGAGAAAATTTAGGAATAGAAGGCAATTTTCTTAATGCAATGAAGAACTTTGAAAAACCTTCAGCAAACATCATACTTAATGATGAAATGTTTAAAGTCAAGAATAAGGAAAGGGCATCTATTGTTATTTTTATATTCAACATTGCACACTAAGTCATAACCAGAACTGTAAGATGAAAAAAATAACTAAAATATGTAAGAATTTGTTAAGAAAGAAAAAGCAAGAGAGACAGACAGACAGAAGTTCAGTATTCCCAAATAATATGATTGCTTATATGAAAAACACAAAAAATCCTATGCTATAAAATCATTAGGACTAATGAGGAAATTCTAATGAAAAAAACAGACACAAGCAAAACACAAAGGAAAAAATCACACTCTTATACTACAAGAATGATTACAGAATGCATTTTATAAAGACTATTATTTGCCTATTGTTTAAAACTATAAGATACCTAGGAAAATATTACTAGAAAGTATGCAAGCTCTTTGTGAAGAAAACTATAAAATGTTATAGAAATAATAAAATAAATTTTGAACAAAAGAAATATATGCCATGTATTTGGCTGGAGAGAATATGAAGAATAAATATAGCAGTTTTCCATTAATGTGTGAACTCAGTGCAATCCTAATCAAAATTACAATAAGAAATTTTTCATGGAATTAGAGAACTTTATCCTAAAAATTAAATGGAATTGTAAAGTGCCCAGAATAAATGAAACAATTTAAAAATATTGTTAAGGGTTTTGATTTGAATTTCCCTGATAGCTAGTGATGATGAACATTTTTTCATGGGTCTGTTAGCCATTTGTATATCTTCTATGGAGAAGTGCCTCTTCATGTCTCTTGTCCATTTCTTGATGTGTTCATCTTCTTTTTGGATGTTGAGTTTGAGTAGTTCTTTATAGATCTTGGATATCAGCCCTTTGTCTGTAGTGTCATTTGCAAATATCCTCTCCCATTCCATGGGTTGCCTCTTTGTTTTGTTGACTGTTTCCTTTGCTGTACAGAAGCTTTTTATTTTGATGAAGTCCCAAAAGTTCATTTTCGCTTTTGTCTCCTTTGCCTTTGGAGATGATTCTTGAAAGAAGTTGCTGTGGCCAATGTCAAAGAGGTTACTGCCTATGTTCTCTTCCAAGATTTTGATGGATCCCTGCCTCACGTTGAGGTCTTTCATCCATTTCGAGTTTGCCTTTGTGTGTGGTGTAAAATCAAAACCACACTGAGATACCACCTTACACCAGTCAGAATGGCCAAAATTAAGACGGGAAACAACAAGTGTTGGAGAGGCTGTGGAGAAAGGGGAACCCTTTTATACTGTTGGTGGGAATGCAAGTTGGTGCAGCCACTTTGGAAAACAATGTGGAGATTCCTTAAAAAATTAAAAATAGAGCTACCCTATGACCTTGCAATTGCACTACTGGATATTTACCCCAAAGATACAGATGTAGTGAAAAGAAGGGCCATATGTACCCCAATGTTCATAGCAGTAATGGCCACAATCACCAAACTGTGGAAAGAGCCAAGGTTCCCTTCAACAGATGAATGGATAAAGAAGATGTGGTACATATATACAATGAAATACTATGCCTCCATCAGAAAGGATGAATATCCAACTTTTGTAGCAACATGGACTGGACTGGAAGAGATTATGCTGAGTGAAATAAGCCAAGTAGAGAAAGTCAAGTATCACATGGTTTCACTTACTTGTGCTGGGGTAATATAGAGGACAGTAAGAGAACGAAAGGATATGGGAAGTAGGGTAATTTGGGGAGAGAAATGAAACATGAGAGACTTTGGACACAGAGACAAACTGAGGGACTTGGAGGGAGGGGGATGGGACGATGGGAGAACCTGGTGGTGGGTAGTGAGGGCACGTTATTGCATGGAGCACTGGGTGTGGGGCATATGCAATGAATCTTGGAACACTGAAAATATAAATTTAAAGTAAAAAAAAACTGGATTGTCTTTCTCTGCCACTAAACAGCAAAGATATTTTTCTGTAATTTCTCTTAAATGTTTCAGTGTTTCATTTTTCACTTTGGGGGATGCTTTTCTTATGGTATCATGTAAGAATCATACATACTGGTATTTTTCGTACTGTCCTAGTAACATTTATTTGGTAATCATTCTTACTGATTTATAGAACTAATCATTGTATTACTATAATATAGCAACTTTCCATAAAATATATTGTAAGGGGCTTTCTACATTAGAAAGCAAGAATTATTGTAAAACTAAAGCTATAACACCTAAGACAGTGTGGTACATGGACGTATAGAAAAACAGACCAAAAGATCATAGTATGGAGACTAGAAACAAATTTAAAATGTATGGAACCTTGATATGTAATAGATGTACTACTATGAATACAAGGGGAAATGATGAAGTATTTTAATAAATGTTGTTAGTACAGCTGGCTGTTCACAAGGAAAAAAAATAATTCCATACCTCAAGTCATACACAAATGTCAACTCTAAACAGATTAAAGACCTACATGTAAAAATCAACTTATATAATTTAGTGAAGTAAACAAAAGAGACTAGCATTATGGGCTCAAGTTGGGGAAGGACCTCTTTAAAAAGGCATAAAAAGTTCAAACCATGCTACAGCATAGATGGAACTTGAAAATATGCACACTGAAGGAAACCAGTCACAAAATATGACATACATGATTCCATTCATATGCAATGTTCAGAACAGGGAAATCTACAGAGACAGAGCATTGATTAGTAATTGCTTATGGTTGGAGGGATGAGGGTTTGGAGGTTCTTTTTGGTGGTTGGTTTCTCTCTAAGGTAACAAAAACATTCCAAAATGGACTGCAGTTATGGCTGTAATAATTATGAATATACTGAAAACTACTGAATTGTACGTGTTAAATGGGGGAATTGTATGGTGTGCAAAATTTACCTTAAAGCTGTAAAAACATAAGGGCAAATGATAAATGATAAATGAATAGGTTGAGACACTGCTTGACAGCCACCGAAATTTAAAAAGTTGTGTAGAATAAAACAAAATAAAAACAAAATGAAAGGACAAACAACAGGCTCAGAGAAGATATTTATATAGTGTATATAACTAACAAAGGTACTTCCAAATTTCAATGAAAACAACTCAAGGAAAAAAGGACAGAGTATATGTATAGGTAAATGTCTTTTTTTAAAGATTTTATTTATTTATTTGACAGAGAGAAACACAACAACAGAGGGAACACAAACAGGGGGAGTGAGAGAGGGAGAAGCAGGCTTCCCGTAGAGTAGGGAGCCCGATGTGGGGCTCTATCCTGGTACTCAGGGATCATGTCCTGAGCGGAAGGCAGGCGCTTAACGACTGAGCCACCTGGGCACCTGTAAATGTCATTTCTGTATGAAAAACAGGCACACAAAATGATGCTTTATTACACTGGAAATCAGGAAAGTGCAAATTAATACTATAAATAAGACTGACAAAAATAAGAATGTCTGACAATACCACGTGTTGGCAGGATGTGGAAGTAGGAATTCTCATGTAGTCCTGGTAAGACTATAGATTTCTATAATCAGAGAGGAGATGTTTTGACAAGATCTAACATTAAAGATGCATATATCCAGGGGCGCCTGGGTGGCTCAGAGGGTTAAGCCTCTGCCTTCGGCTCACGTCATGACCTCAGGGTCCTGCGATGGAGCCCCACATTGGGCTGTCTGCTCTGCGGGGAGCCTGCTTCCCCCTCTTTCTCTGCCTGCCTCTCTGCCAACTTGTAATATCTCTCTCTCTGTCAAATAAATAAAATCTTTAAAAAAATACATATATCCAATAACCCAATATTCCCATTGCTGAAAATTTTTCCTATTATTGTATAAGATGGGCAATAATTTGGCATTGTTATTAATAATATAACATTGGAAACAACACACATTTCCATTAATAGAAGAATGGGTAAATTCATCATGGTTCACTCAGGCAGCAGAACAGTAAGTAGCCTTTAAGTTGAAAGAACTCTAGGTACATGCATCACATGGATTAATCTTAAGAACATAACAACAGATGAAAAAGGCAACTTGTGAGAGGGCATAAAGAGCTTATCAGCCTAGTAGAGATTTAAAACATATAAAACATATTGTGTGTTGTTTATGGATGTATTAGGATGGTCTGGGTTGTACTGTGGTAAAAACAACCAAGACAACAAAATAATCTCAGAAGTTTCAAGCACCAAAGATTTTTTTCCCACTTGTTCTGCATATCGATTGAGGTTACAAAAGGGTTTTCCTCCACATCATCCTTATTCTGGGACTCTGGTAGATGAAACCCCCACTATCTGGAAAACTGTAGGTTGCCATGAAAAATAGTTATTGAGGGTCTCAGATGAACAATTAAATGATCTGTCCTCAAAATAACACATGTCAATTCAAATCATAACTTATTGGCTAGAAGTAATTACATAGTCCCCTCTAACCACAGGGGCCTGGGAAGTGCCATCCAGTTATTTGTTCAAAGTACTAAGGGCTGAAAATATTTGGTGAATAGAATTAACTACCAAGTTTGGCATGTGCAGATACCGAATTCAGTATCCTACTAGGCAGTATGGAACAAGAAGTGAATAAAGCATGGTTACAAAGAGATTCATTCTATAATTAAAAAAAAAAAAGAAAGAAAAAGTTAAAAAAGTCTGAATGAAATATAGCAAAATATTAAGATTTTTTTCAAAAATGAATGGTATATAAGTACATAGGTACATAAGTGTTTGTTTTATCATTTTATATAATTATCCATATAATGGAAGTACTAAATAAGATTGAAGATATGAAAAGAAAATAAAAAAACAAGTTAGTAATCATACTTAAGAATAAAAGAGAGAAAAATGTTAGGAAAGAAAAAGGCAAATGAACTTCTGGTACAGAGATCATTAAAATAATTATGAGAATACATTGTACAGTTCCAGTGTTTTCTGAAACCTGACCAGAATGGGTGTTTTCTCAAAAATAAATTCTCTGCATGACTTTAACAGACAAAAAGCAGAAATGGACTAATAAGCATTAATCCATTTATGATAGAAATTGATAAGATATCAAAGAACTATATTTCCTTCTTCCTCAGATTGTCAGAACCAAAGAGTTTCACAGGTAAAATTTTCCATTTTTGAGAAGTTGATAATACAAATTTAATTTACTCAGTGCCTTTGGAAAGCATATGTGAAGTGTTCTATGTTTATTATTTTGTGATGTCTTCTGAAGAGACCTATTAATTTTATTATTTATGCCCATTTTATAAATTTCAAAACAAAGAAAATGTAGCAGGGCCAGATTTTATTTTATTTTTTAATTTAAATTCAATTAGCCAACATATAGTACATCATTTGTGTTCAATAATTCATCAGTTGTGTATAACACCCAGTGCTCATCACATCATGTGGCAGGGCCAGATTTGAAATCCATTTCTCTCTCTGGCTACAGAGATCATTCTTTTAGAACTCATATTCTCTGTTAAAAAGAAAACCACAGGGGAAAAAAACCCCACAGGCCCAAAATGGTTTCACTTAGGCTAAGTCCCCAAACTGGGACTTACCACATAATCTAATTACAGTTTCAGTCTTCCTCAGAAAGGTAGTCAGTGTTAGTTAGGGATTTTCTGATGGGTACCAATGATTCTACCACGTTGGCCCTCTCCCTCTTCCAAAGGAAGATGAAGTAATCTTCATAATAAGATGCTTTTACTCTTCCCCCTAAGGGAAAGCAACCTTGCCTGGAACAATCTTTTACTTGTACTAATAACTTTCCTGCCCATACCCCCTCTTCCATAAAAATCTTCTATCTTCTACTTATTAGATGGCATGCTGCCTGATTAAAGGACTGTTTAATAAAGTCAATTAGATTTTCAAAATTACTTGATTGAGCTTCGATTTTAACACCCTATAATGTCTATACATTTTAAACTGTTTTAGAACAGTGAATGACAAGGAAACTCCTCCAATTATTTTTTTAAGGCAGCATAATACTAATACCCAACCCAAACCTGATGAAGATAACAAATGAGAAGAAAACTACTGAAAAATATGCATTTACAAGTATTGGGCAAAAATCTCAAATGAAACATTTGCTAATATAATCCAACAGCAATCAACAAAATAATATATAATGATGAAGTGGGAGGCAATCTAGGAATGCAAAGAGTTCAATAACAGGAATCTCATAAGTATTACATAAATATAATTTACCATATTAACAAGTAAAAAGATGAAACATATGGACATCCTGGTAGATGCCAATAAAGGAATTTATGAAATTACACCTTCAGGGACACCTAGGTAGCTCAATCCGTAAAGCGTCTGCCTTCAGCTCAGGTCATGACCCCAGGGTCCTAGGATCAAGTCCTTCATCAGGGTCTTTGCTCTGTGGGGATCCTGCTTCTCCCTCTGCTTCTCCCCCTTGCTCAAGCGTTCTCTCCCTCCCTCTCTCTCTCTCTCTCTCCCCCCCAAATAAATAAATAAAATGTTTTTAAAAATAAAATAAATAAAATTAAACCCTCATTAAAATATGAATGTTTCTGGGCACCTATTGCATGGAGCACTGGGTGTGGGGCATGGGCAATGAACCTTGGAACACTGAAAAAATAAAATTAAAAAATAAAAATTAAAAAAAATATGAATGCTTCCTTAAAAAGTATAATAAATGACTCAGATAAAAAGCCTTTTGTTTTATTATAAAAGAATAAGTGAAAAGAGTGAATTGAATTCCAGGAACAAAATTAAGATGTTGTGTTCACCACTATTACTTAAAATTGTTTTAAAAGTGTTAGATAATGCATTTAGATAATAGAAAAATCTCAAATTTTACATATTTGATATGAAGATAAATGCAAAATTAATATGCAGTGATTAATATCTTCCATTTATACCAACAAAAACAAATTAAAATGTAATAGAAAGGGCCCATTTACATAAGCAGTCAAAAATAAAATGAAAATTAAATACCAAGGAATAAATTTCACAAGCAATGCATATATACTAAATGAAGAAAGCTATCATATAAAACTTTACTAAGGGAAATTAAAAGAAAAAGACCTGAATAAAAGTAGAGCAATGTAGAAAAGACAACAATGTAAAGATGTCAATTCTCCCTGTGTCATAAAATGCTGATTAAAATGAGATATTTTTCACCCTTTGGATTCATAACAAAAAATATTAGCAAAGAGGGAAGAATATGAAGAAACCTGCTGTTAGGAAAGGTGTGGGAGTGAGCACATTCACAAAAAATACTGAAAATGTAAATTGTTCCAACTTTGTGGAAAGGAAATTAGCACTGTGCTTTCTTAACGAATTAGATGTATGACTCAAATTAAAAGTCCCATGTCTAATCATAAAAAAATTTACAATATAAAATTAATGCCAGGAAGAGGAGAAGAATTCTTACTATTATAAAATAATTTTGAAAGTATGAGGTACTTATGTTATAGAAATGCACAGACAGAACAATGCAATAAGCTAGAGGGTTTAGACATATATGATCATATACTGTAATTAGAAATATATTACAAATAGCATTTTAAATCTTTAGGGAAAAATGGACTAATCAAAAAAATCATTTGGGGAAATCGATTATCTACTGAGAATAGCAATAGTAATAAGCCTAAGTCCAGCTAATATCAATTATATACTTACTATGTACATAGTTTTGCTCTGAATTTTTTGAATGGATTCCTTCATTTTCATCACAAGCTTATAAGTCAGGGAGTATGATCACTCCCTTTTTACAAATGAAAAAACAGCTTCCAAGAGGTTAAGTAATTTTTCTCAAGGTCACTTGGCTACTAAGTGGTAGAGGCCAGACACAAGTCTTTCTTGTCATAGAGCCTACACATGAGCTGATTACTAACTGGTTACTAGCTTAATTACTACCTCACTCCAAGCCCTCATAAATTCCAGATAGATCAAATATTTAAACCTTAAAAATCAAACCACCCTTAGAAAAAGATTTATAAATGCTTTTTGTGATCTTCATGCGGAAGATGACTTTCTAAGCCTCACTAGTATATCTAAAAGCTACAATATTTTGATAAATATGATCATATAAAAATGTAAATCTTCTTTTTAGCTAAAAATACCATAAGGAAAGTTAAAAGACAATCTGGGAGGAAGTATTTGTAATACATTTGACAGACTAATTTCCTTAATATTCACAGAGCTTGTGTAAATCAAAATTAAAAAGATAAGCAACATTATTTAAAAATGGGCAAGGAAGGAGGGAGGCAAGATGGTAGAAGAGTAGGGGACCTCATTTCATCTCATCCCTTGAATTTAGCTAGATATCTATTAGATCATTCTGAACACCTATGAATTCAACTTGAGATGTAAGAAAAGAATTGCTGGAATTCTACAAATAGAAAAGCAACCACTTTTTGCAGGCTAAGAGGATCCAAAACTGAATCTGAGGGGATATATTAGAAGGTATATCCTGGGTAGAGAGAACCTCTGTAAGCAGGCCCCTGAAAAGTGATATAGCCCCAGAATACAAAATTGGAACTTTTAGAAGTTTGCTCCAGTGAGACATATCCCTCTCTAAAAGGTACTCAGGTAGTGAAGTGGGGCAGAACCCTAGGTGGGACAGTGTGTTCTCAGGATCCCCAGGGTCACAGAAAGAATGGAGATGCCTGAGCTGGCAGGGTTCCCAAGAATTGGAATGGGGAAACTGGCTACAATCAGCAAGCCTGTGAGAGGGCTCTTAGCTAGTTTACCATAAACATTGAACCATGGCAGGATTGGGTCACTGCTGTCTGTGCAGTATCTCTTAGTGTAGAAATAAAATCTAATCAGGTTTCACTTACTTGCGGTGCATGAGGGGTAACCTGGAGGACAGTGGGAGAAGGAAAGTAAATGGGAAGTAGGGCAATCCAGGGAGAGAAACGAAACAACAGAGGCTTTGGACACAGAAACAAACTGAGGGACTTGGAGGGAGGGAGGTGGAGGGATGGGAGAGCCTGGTGGTGGGTACTGGGGGCACCTATTGCATGGAGCACTGGGTGTGGGGAATTGGGAATGAATCTTGGAACACTGGAAAAAAAATTTAAGTAACAATAAAAAAAAAGAAAAAAATCTAATCAGGCCAAAATTTAAAATGCTTTAACTGAGTCACAATCTAAAATGGATGCTCTAACAGGTAGGGTAAATGAAACAGAAGAAAGAATCAGTGACAAAGAAGACAAGATGATGGAAAGGAACAAAACTGAGGAAAAGAGACAAAAACAACTAATTGATCATGAGAGGAGACTTAAAGAAATTGGTGATAACATAAAGCAAAACACAATTAGAATTCTTCATCCCAGAGGAAGAAGAAAGAGAAAGTGACAGAAGGTATATTTGAGTAAATCATACCTGAGAACTTCCCTAATCTGGGGAAGGAAACAGGCATTCAAGTCTAAGAGGTAGAGAGAACCCTCCTCAAAATCAATAAAAATAGATCAATACCCCAACATATAATAGTGAAGTTTGCAAATTTCAGAGATAAAGAGAAAATCCTGAAAGCAACTTGAGACGAGAATTCCTTAACCTATAGGGTAGAAGCATTAGACTGGCAGCAGACTGATCCACAGAGACTTGGCAGGCAAGAAAGGACTGGCATGATATATTCAGGGTACTAAATGAGAAAAACATGTACCCAAGAATACTTTATCCAGCAAGGTTTTATTCGCCATGGAAAGAGATATAAAGAGCTTCCAGAACAAACAGAAACTAAAATAATTTGTGATCACTGAACCACCCCTGCAAAAAAATATTAAAGGGGATCCTGTAAGTGAAGAGAGAGCACAAAAGTAACATAGATCAGAAAGAAATAGAATGTACAAAAACAGGAATTTTACAGGTAATAGTCTTCCAATAGTTACTCTGAATGTAATGGGCTAAATGCTCTAATCAAAAGACACAAGGCATCAGATTAGATAAAAAAAAAAAAACAAACAAGACCCATCCATGTGCTGTCTATAAGAGACTTATTTTGGACTTAAAGATATCCCCAGACTGAAAATGAGGGGGTGGAGAACAATTTATCTTGCTAATGAACACCAAAAGAAGGCTGCAGTAGCAATCCTCATATCAGGCAAATTAAAATTTAAATCAAAGACTGTAGTAAGGGATGAAGAGGGACACTATATCATACTTAAAGGGTCTATCCAACTAGAAGATCTAACAATTATAAATACTTATGCTCCTAACTTAGGAGAAGCCAATTATATAAACCAATTAATAAACAAATCAAAGAAACACATTGATAATAATACAGCAATAGCAGGGGACTTCAACATCCCATACACAGCAATGGACAGATCATCTAAGCAGAAGATCAACAAGGGAACAAGGGCTTTGAATGACGCACTGGACCAGATGGACTTCATAGATATATTCAGAGCATTCTACCCTAAAGCAACAGAATATACATTCTTCTTGAGTATACATGCAATATCCTACAGAAAAGATTACATACTGGGTCACAAATCAGGTCTCAACCAATACCAAAAGATTGGGATTATTCCCCGCATATTTTCAAACCCCAGTGTTTTGAAACTTGAACTTAATCCCAAGAGGAAACTTGGAAGGGACTCAAACAGTTGGAGGTTATAGAGCATCCTGCTAAAGAATGAATGGGTCAACCAGGAAATTAAGGAATAATTTTATAAATTCATGAAACAAATGAAAATGAAAACATAACTCTAAAACCTTTGGATACAGCAAAAGTAGTCCTAAGAGGGAAATACATAGCAATACAATCTTTTTTCAAAAAATTAGAAAAGTCTCAAATACATAAGCTAACCTTACACATGAAGGAGCTGGAGAAAGAATAACAAATAAAGCCTAAACCAAGCAGTAGAAAAGAAATAATACAGATTACAGCAAAAATCAATGAAATATAAACCAAAAGAATAACAGAATGGATCAATGAATCTAGAAGTTGTTTATTTGAAAGAATAAGATCAATAAACCTGTAGCTTGACCAAAACCAAGGAAACACAATTTTAAGAACATATTATGAACAGCTATATGCCAACAAATTAGGCAATCTGGAAGAAATAGATGCATATCTGCATCCAGATGGAAATAGAAACTTATAACTACCAAACTGAAACAGGAAGAAATAGAAAACCTGAACAGACCCTAACCAGCAAGAAAATTGAATCAGTAATCAAAAATCTCCCAACAAGCAAGAGTCCAGAGCCAGATGACTTCCCAGGGGAATTCTACCAAACATGTAAAGAACTAACATCTATCCTTCTGAAGCTGTTTCAAAAAATAGTAATGTAAAGAAAACTTCCAAACTTGTTCTATGAAGCCAGCATTACCTTGATCCCCAAATCAGACGAAGACCCCACCAAAAATAATTACAGATCCATATCCCTTATGAACATGGATGTCAAAATTCTCACCAAGATACATACCAATAAGATCCAACAGTACATTAAAAAGATTATTCACCACAACCAAGTGGGATTTATTCCTGGGCTTCAAGGGTGCTTCGACATTCACAAATCAATCAACATGATACATCACATTTGTAAAAGAAAGTACAAGAACCATATGATCCTCTCAATTGATGCAGAAAAAGCATTTGACAAAATATAGCATCCTTTCTTGATTAAAACTTTCCACAGGGGCACCTGGGTGGCTCAGTTGGTTAAGCCACTGCCTTCAGCTCAGGTCATGATCCTGGACTTCTGGGATCGAGTCCTGCATCAGGCTCCAGCTCTGCAGAGAGTCTGCTTCTCCCTCTGACTTTCTCCCCTCTCATGCTCTCACTCATCCTCTATTTCAATAAAAAAATAAAATGTGAAAGAAAAAATCTTTCCACAGTGTAGGGTTAGAGGGAACATATTTGAATATCATTAAAAAAATCTATGAAAAGCCCACAGTGAATATCATTTTCAATGGGGGAAAAATGACAGCTTTTCATGATGATGACAGGGATGCCTACTCTCACCACTATTGTTCAACATACTACTAGAACTCCTAGCCTCAGCAATCAGACAACAAAAAGAAACAAAAGGCATTCAAACTGGCAAGGTAGCAGTCAAACTTTCACTCTTCACAGATGGCATGATACTTTATGTGGAAAACCCAAAACCACTCCACCTCAAAATTGTTAGAATTCATACAGCAATTCAACAATGTGGCAGGATATAAAACCAATTCACAGAAATCACTTGTATTTCTATACACTAACAATGAGACAGAAGAAAGAGAAATTAAGGAATCAAGACCATTTACAATTGCACCAAAACCCATAAGATACCTAAGAATAAACCTAACCAAAGAGGTAAAGGATCTGTACTCAGAAACTATAGAACACTCGTGGAAAAAACTGAGGAAGACACAAAGAAATGGGAAAACATTTAATGCTCATGGACTGGAAGAATAAATATTGTGAAAATGTCTGTGCTACCCAGAACAACCTACATATGCAAAGCAATCCCTATCAAAATACCATCAACATTTTTCACAGAGCCAAAACAAATAATCCTAAAGTTTGTATGGAAGCAGAAAAGACCCCGAATACCCAAAGGAATGTTGAAAAAGGAAAACAAAGCTGGGAGCATTACAATTCTGGACTTCAAGCTCTATTACAAAGCTGTAATCATCAAGACAGTATGGTACTGGCACAAAAACAGACACATAAATCAACAGAACAGAAGAGAGAGCCCAGAGATAGACCCTTAACTCTATGGTCAACTAATCTTTGACAAAGCAGGAAAGACTATCCAATGGAAAAAGGACAGTCTCTTCAGTAAATGCTGCTAGGAAAATTGGATGGCCACATGCAGAAGAATGAAACTGGACCATTTCCTTACACCACACAGAAAAATAGACTCAAAATGGATGAAAGACCTCAATGTAAGAGAGTAATCCATCAAAATCTTAGAAGAGAACACAGGTAGCAATCTCTTCGACCTCTGTCACAGCAACTTCTTGCTAGGAAACAAAAGAAAAAATGAATAACTGGGACTTCATCAAGATAAAAACCTGCACAGCAAAGGAAATGGTCAACAAAACTAGAAGTCAAGCTACACAATGGGAGAAGGCATTTGCAAATGCCATATCTGATAAAGGGTTAATATCCAAGATCTGTAAAGAACGTCTCAAACCCAACACCCCAAAAATAATGTAATCAAGAAATGGGCAGAGGACATGAACGGACATTTCTCCAAAGAATCCATCCAAATGGCCAACAGACACATGAAAAAATGCTCCACATCAGTCAGCATAAGGGCAATATAAGTCAAAACCACAATGAGATCTCACCTCACACAGCTTAGAATGACTAAAATTAACAACTCAGGAAATAATAAACGTTAGCAAGAATGTGGAGAAAGCAGAACCCCGTTACACTGTTGGCGGGAATGCAAGCTGGCACAATCATTCTGAAAGATAGTATAGAGGTTCATCAAGAAGTTAAACATAGAGCTACCCTGGGACGCAGCAATTACACTACCAGGTATTTACCCCAAAGATACAAATGTACTGATCCGTGAGCCTGGTGGTGGGTATTAAGGAGGGCACGTATTGCATGGAGCACTGGGTGTGGTACATAAACAATGAATCTGGGAACACTGAAAAAATAAAATAAAATAAAATAAAATATTTTTAAATAACTGAAATGTATTGACCCAAAGGGGCACCTGCACCCCAATGTTTATAGCAGCAATGTCCACCATACCCAAATTGGAAAGAGAGAGAAGATGTGTATATATTATATATATATAATGGAATACTACTCAGCCATCAGAAAGGATGAATACTTACCACTTACATCGATGTGGCTGGAACTGTAGGGTATTATGCTGAGTGAAATAATCAGAGAAAGACAATTATCATATGGTTTCATTTACAGGTGGAATATAAGAAACAGCACAAAAGATCATAAGGGAAAGGAAGGAAAACTGAATGGAAAGTCATCAGAGAGCAAGTGAAATGGTAAGAGACTCTTAATTCTAGAAAACAAACAGGGTTGCTGGAGGGGAGGTGAGTGGCGGCATGGGGTAATTTGGTGATGGGCATTAAGGAAGGCACATTATGTGATGAGCAGGGGTGTTATACACAACTGATGCATTACTGAACACTATATCTGAAACTAATGATGTACTATATGTTGGCTAATTGAATCTAAATTAAAAAATTAAAAATAAAAGTGGGCAAGGAATATGAGAAGCCAATTGAAAAATAAGAACAAAAAAGGACTATTAAAGATGACAGGATGTTCACCTTCACTAGTTGTCAAAAATGTAAATTAAAATATTTTCCTCCTTCAGATTGATAATATGTATAGATGTTAACAAAGATGAAAGAACACAAGGAAACCTCCTGTCAGGAAAGGTCTGTGATGTGGGTGTATTAGGGTACTGATGGTGAGAGTGCAACTTATCCCAGGCTTTTTGGAAGTACAATTAGTTTTGTGCGTACAATTTCTTTTAAGCTAAATATTCTTTGGCTCAGTAGATCTTCTATTAATATTTCTTAAGATGATGGCAAAAAAATGCATAAAGGTGTATGCATTGGCATGATCCCTGCAGCACTGTTTTTAATAGGGAGCATTTGGTAAGAAACAGCCTGAATGCTGACCAAGTGAAGAGTGGCTTAGTAAAGAGCTATAAAGCCATGAGAAACAGTGCTCAGCAGCCATGAAAATGGTGATGCAAATGGGCATGAAAAGGGATTCACAATACACTGATGAGTGAAAAAAAAATGCAAGAAATCAAATAATATGTATGATATGACCTTATTTGTGCAAAAGTGTATGGAGGTTTATGTGCTTACATGTGCACATATATAAATGTATGACTTTAAAAATCTTGGCCTCTTGTTCTCTAATTAAAGCTTATTTCCACAGATCTCTCATTCAAAGAGACAACAGTCTATATCTGAAATACTCAAAAAGTAACTTTATTCTTTACTTCCTACTCTTGAAAAGTGCCATGGTAGAGAATCCATTCATAATGCACAGCAAAACTTATTAAATACTCTGTCCTCTAGGTTTTCCTCTAGGTCTCCAAAGCTTCTTCAATTCCTGTAATCGGAAGTGCAGCTTTATAAATCTCTGGTGCATGTTATTGGTTTATAACAGCTACCAGCCAGAGAGAGAGAGTCAACTGTTTTTCCCAGGGTGTTTCCTCAGCTCTTCAGGAACTGGGCTCACACTGAATTAAAATGGCAGCTCCCCTATTAATCAGGTAGAGATAAAGGGATAGGGCAGGGGAAGGGAAGGAAATTCATAGGAAAAAGGCCCTGGGCAGATAAAACTATAAAGATAACTACAAAGATAAATACATATTCTTAACCAAAGCGTCTTAGTTACTTTCCAAGATAAATAGGTTAATTAGTGTGTATCGCAAAGTTTCCCATTTTACCATGTTCTTAGTATAAGAATTCATTCTGTATCATTAGAAAAAATTTCTAGAGCTTTCCTGTGAGCCTTTCCTATATGCACCATAAAGTTTCATGGTACGTTAAAGATCTGTGACTTCATATATAATTGCCTGAATTATATGTGGACTTTTTTTATAGGTGGACATTTCTACCTGCTTTTAGGTTTTTTTATTATGTTCAGTTAGCCAGCATATAGTACATCCTTCGTTTTTGATGTAGCATCCAATGGTTCATTAGTTGCGTATAACATCCAGTGGTCATCACAACAGGTGCCCTCCTTAATACTACCTGCTTTTAAACTAGACCAGGATTTCTAACTTTGGCACTATTGACAAATTGGACTGGATGATTTCTTTTCCTTGTTGGAGGTAGGAAAACTCACCTACGTATTGTACAATTGTTAGTAGCATTTCTGGCTTCTAGCCATTAAATTCCAGGAGGACTTCCCACTTACCCTACCCAACCTCTGATACCCCAGGTTGTGACAACCAAAAATATGTTCAAATGTTGCCAAATGTGCAATAGGGACCAAAACTGCACTTCACTGAGAACCACAGTAATTGACAGAGATCGTTTAGGGAGGTAGAAAATTATATGTAGACATAAATATATACACACATATATGTACACCTATACATACCTCTATATTTTATATATATATAAAATCTTTTTGTATCATGATAAATTTTGTTTCTAATTTGTGAAATAACAGAAGAGGATCATGTCAGAAGTAAGTACCCAAAAAGCTAAAGCTTATGTAATAAATACACACTTATTTCTAAAATTCATGAACGGCTGATCAGATAAAAAAAAATATTGAGAAATGTCATTACAACAAAAATGACACTGATAAAAATGCAATACAGAAATGAAAAATGCAACTATCAAGGGTGAGAACTAGCAGAATTCAGCCAAAATCTAATTAGAATGATTCTACAGGGAAAACGGAAGGCTACTCAAATTTATTTTTTAATCATTTTGTTGTTTCTGTCTTTCTTCAAGGCAGAATGTGCTTAAGCTCATACTGGGATTGTTTCTGTATAATTCTAGACTGGTGGAATGAATCAGAGAATTGCATAAATTCCCTGGTGAATTCACCATCTGCCCATGCCCTCTGAATATTTTCTATGACTGAACTCCCTGAACAAGTGAAGTTGAAGGCATTGCTCAGCAGAAAGAAACAATGAGAATATAAAATAAAGTGAGCACACAAACATTAAAACTCTTGCTGGCTTAGAAGCCCACACTGTAAACAGGGGCACCTGAGTGGCTCATTTGTGAAGCATCTGCCTTCAGGTCAGGTCATGATCCCAGGGTCATGGAATCGAGTTCCACCTCCGGCTCCATGCTTAGTGGGAAGCCTGCTTCTCCCTCTCCTACTCCCCTTGCTTGTGTTCCCTCTCTTGCTGTGTCTCTTCTGTCAAATAAGTAAATACAAATCTTAAAAAAAAAAAGTCCTCGGTAATGCTCCCGTGGGTGGAGCTAGCCAGGCCTTCCATAAGGAAAGCCTCTAGTACACATACCCAAAGTTAAATCATAGTCCAAATGCTGATTTCCAGGACACTTACCAGTTTTAATGTTCTCTGCTTTTTAGTTGCAGAATTTAATCAAATATATCTAATGGGCCATTTGGCCATTTATCTGCAGAAATTCATGAGACCCCTTCATGGCCTCTCCCTCTCATCCTTTGTAAAATACTGTCCTGTAAACAAGAAGTCTCATTGTGCATTTCAAAAGGGCAATTTTTTTGATAACTTAAAAAGTAAATGAAACTAGATTTTGATGCTTGTCAATAATTTAGCTGGGTTGATATGAATATACATATAATTAATTCATATAAGATACATTAAAATTGGAATAGAGAAGAATAACATTTTATATCTATATTGTTACATAACTTCTATTAATTTAAGATTCTTGCTGCTTTTATCATGTTCATGCAAGTCAGTGATGTTCTTAATACATTGCACCCAAAACCTGGCCCATGTTTCTCTGAATTCTTAGCTTTATCCAGATTAAAAAAAAAATGAAGCACATAAATAAACCAACTGCTTCAGTAGAGAGACATCTTTAGGATAGGCATGTATCAAATATAGTTCTTGATATATTGATTCAAACAGGAAAGGGAAGAGTTGACACAAAATCCTTTATTGCTGCATAGACCAGGGGTCAGCAAACTAAGCCCCATGGGCCAAAACCAAGCCATCATCTGTTTTGTAAATAGAGTATTATTGGAATGCAGTCATGCTTGTTCATTTACATATTGTCTACAGCTGTTTTTGTGCTGTAAAGGCAGAGTTGAGTAGTTGTGACAGGGAAATCGTGCCCTGCAAAATCTATTTGCTATCTGGCCCTCTGCAGAAAATGACTGCCAACTCCTGGCATAGACTATCAAAGGGAAGGGATTGTACAAATAATCCAATCTTATTTTAAGGAGGGGAAAAAAACCGAGGCCTAGAAGGAGTACATGATTTCCCCAGCATCACACAGTTTATCAATAGCAAAGTAGTTACTGGAAACCAGGTTTCCTGATGTCCTTTGGGAGAAATGGATACCGCTTCCAAGAATTATAACTAAGGTCCACACTTCTCCAGAGTTCCTATTTCAGCCTATAGGATATCACAATGCTTTTGGCTTTTAGATAGAAGATTGAAAAGACAGATCTGTGAACTAAAACTCCCTTGCTCTTTCCTAGAGATTAGATGAGACAATGCCTGCAATGAGGATTAAAGATAAAAATCACCCTTGGAATTTGGTACTCTTTGGAAGCTTTTGACTCTAACTGGGGAAGGCCAGTGAAGAAACAATGATTATTCTCTTGTTTCAAAATACAAACAGATGCAAAGAAACATTTACCCCAACTAATTCCCAGATTCTAGTATTCTATAATTGAATTGCTCATTTGGCACCAGCAGCTGCTTAGTAATAGTTTCTTATTGGGGAGTGTGAAAAGTAATCTCTAACTTGTGCTGCAATGACTCCCCAATAAGAAACTATTACTAAGCAGCTCTTTCTTACCACAAGAACTAAAGATGCAAACATGACTGCCAGATGCGAGGACCATCCACTTTCCTATGCTCTGTACTGCTGTGTTTCCAGGCAAAATAAATTATCCTGTCTGGAGATAATAATGAGGGGAAGTGCAAGAGAGACACACAGTTTAAACAAAACAAAACTAATCCTACACAGAAATAAGAAATGGCTTCTTCCTCCATTTCCAGGGCTCTATCCAAGGCTCTTCCCTTCTAATTGAATATACGCCATAGTGTAATTTTAGACATTTTAGAATGATGAATTATGTTGCACAAATGTGGACTATGGCTTATCTGAGTGAGGCAAGAGAACCAGCAAAGATAAAACTGCAAATATCCAGTTGAGAAGGATGTACCGAATTAAATAAAAATGAGGATAGAAAAGATGACATTGTTTGAAGATATCAATCAAGTAAGAATCTTAAATGCTTTCTAGAACAACATGATAATGGAAGGGAGGATGAACCCCCATTAAGGGGATAAAACCTATGAGACTATTTTTTCACGCTCAAGACTTTTGATTATAGATTGGATAGAGATGATAGAGTTGGAAAAAGAAGAGTTAATAGCAACTGTATCAGTTTTCTGCTGATGCTGTAACAAATTACCACAAACTGAGTTGCTTAAAACAACAGAATTATATTATCTTAAAATGCTGAAGGTCAGAAGTCCTAAATTGATGTCTAAAATCAAGGTGTGCAGAGCTGCATTCCTTTTGGAGGCTCAAGAGGAGAATGTTTCATTTCATAGTGAGGATAGAGTTCTGTTTGGGGATGGAGACTAATTTCCTATTGTTTACCATCTTTACCAGATGTTTATATTGTTTTTACATGTTTTGTGAAAGACTTATTTATATATTTGAGAGTGAGAGAGAGCATGAGAGTCAGCGAGCACCCAGGAGGAGAGGGAGCACACAAGCAGGGGGAGCAGCAGTTAGAGGGAGAAGCAGGCTCCCTGCTGAGCAGGGAGCTCCACGTGGGGCTCAATCCTGGGACCCTGCGATCATGACCTGAAATGAAGGCAGATGCTTAACTGATTGAAACACTCAAGCACTCCTGTTTTTATATATTTTGTAAAAATATTTTATTTATTTATTTGAGAGAGAACATGAGTTGGGGGCTAGAGGGAGAAGGAGAATCAGATTCCACCTGAGCAGAGAGCCTGAAGCCGGGTTTGATTGCAGGACCCCAAGATCATGACCTGAGCCAAAGGCAGATGCTTAACTGACTGAGCCACCCAGGTACCCCTGTTTTCACACATTTTTAAAAATCAGTGAAAAAAAAGATCAACACACTATTAAAAATTAAAGTCATAAAGAGACTATTGACGAGAGGAAACATAAAGAATCACTGAATGTTTGAAAGAAAAAAGTCTACTAATATTCAAATGTACAAATAAAAATGTATTATTATATTTTGTCTATCAAAATGACAATTTTTAAAACACCAATGCAAAGTGAATGTAGTGATGTGGGGATGAAAATCTTGGACTTCGCAATGAAAAAGGCCAAAGGTACTGATTGCTAGCTGAAATAGTTGTTTGTTGAGTCTTAGTCTCCACATCTGTAAATAAGAACAAGTGTACCTACCTCATAGTTATTTCAACTAATAAATGAGCAAGCATTCCTGGCTTACAGTAAAGTGTTAATAAATATTAACTAGACTGTGATGATAATGATGCAGAGAAATTGGTACTTTTGAAAACTGCCATTGAGAGTAGAAGTTCACAGAATTCTTGTAAAGAGCATCTGGTAATATTTTTCAAGAGCTTGATTCAGTAATTTCACTTATGGTTACTTATTATAAGGGTATAATCAGCTATGCACAAAGATATATGCACAGAATTGTTAATAATAGCATTATCTATAAACCCCTGAACATGGTAACACTCTAAATGCCATGAAGATGATACTGGTCAAATAAGATAAGACATGTCCATATAATCAAATTCTATGTAGTTATTATTATGAATCATATTTTCAAAGCATATTTCATGGCATGGGAAAATTATTTAAAAATAACATAAATTATGAAAAATGGACACAAAATTCCACATACCTTATGACTCTCGTTTTGTTTAAAAACAATAAAGAGAGCAAAATAATAAGATAAAATGCTAGCACTGGCTATATTTGGGTTATAGCACTACAGGTGATTTTTAGTTCCTTTGTTGTATTTTAAAAAATGTTTCTAAAAATATATATATTACTTTTTTCCATTATCATGTTTTTTTAATTTGATATTTAATATAATATACATACAGGGAAGTTAACACATGATGAGCACTTATCTTGATGAATTTTCACAAACTGATTGCACCCTGTGTATTTGCCCCATAATCAAGAATCAGACATCAAGAATCAGACACCCACTAACCACCCTCACCCTCCACCCAGGGTTACCATTTTTACCATTTTCCTGACTTCTAACAGCTTATATTCATTTTGCTTGTCCTTACAGTTTATATGAATGGATTCATGCAGAATGTACTCTTTTGTGTTTGACTTCTTTTGCTCAACGGTTTAAATTTCGATGTTTTATTTATGTTCCAATATCCTAAAAGGAAAAATCCCAGTTGAAGATAGAAATTTACTCTTCTTGTGTGATGCAATGACCTTTGTAAATGAGTGGCTCACTGCACAACTATTCTTTCTGAAATGTCAGGATTGTGCAGTTTCTAGTCAACTCTTCTCCAGCACATTATGTGCTAAAAAATTAAAATAATAAAAATGATAATGAAATAATAATAGTAACAATAAGTAAACCATACAGTCTTAAAGAAGAAAACAATAGACTGTGGAAATTGATTTGAAACTGACAGATTAGAGTCTAAGTGAAGATACATTGGTTGAGAATAAATTAATATATTTTATTTAGGAACTCCCATTTGCATGCACCTACTATGTGCTCAAAATTTCATACATGTTGCCTCACTGTTTAACCTTCATGATAAGCTTCTGAGGTAGGTGTTATTATTACTGTAGTACAGATATGAAAACTGGGGCTCTATGAGGTTTTCTGCTTAGACTTCTAAGATAATTAATAGAGGGTCCAGTATTGTATTCTAGGTTTGTCTGATTTCAAAGTCAGGCCTCTTCCTATTGTGATGCTTACTGGTAGGTACGTTAAGAAACTGTATTTTTGTTTCACTTCCTTTTGATTTTCCATGGTAGCATCTGATTTTAATTTAGAGTGGGGATAGCCCAAAGAACTTTTAGCAGTAGCAAAGGGGAAATTGCCATAAGGTCTGCTTATCCCTTGTCTGTTTTACTTGCATCAGCAACACAATTATATATCTATTATTACTGAGAATGCAATGTGAACTTCCTAAGCAGCCTGAATTTAATGGAAAATGAATGCATAGGTTTTTCAGCCAGGTTTGGGAAAAGAGAGGGAGGGAGAGAGAGAGAAGAAACAATGTGTGAATAATGTTCAGAATTATGCAATGACTCCTCATTTCATGAGAAACTCCCTGTAGTGCTCATCACTTTTAATGCTCAACAAATAACATACCACTTCTGTTTTGTCATGATAGCTAATGATCTGTCTTTGGCATATGGTCTCCTAATTGTGAAATGATGCCTATCTAAAACTGGGAAATAGTATTGGCCCAATGTATTCAAACATCATATATTACCACCAGTAAAAACACACCCATTGTCTTAGGAAGACAGCACAGCTTGTTTGTAATATTCTATTCATTACGCTAATAGGTCATCTCAATTTTTTTTTTAGTGTGGGAGATTTGATCTCTTCCTGATCAGTTTTATACTATTCAATAAAACGAGATGGGTGGTTACGGGATAGATCAGCGCTCTCTTAGCACGGGAACCCTCATATGTGTTCCAGGTGAGCACAAAATGAAAACTCAAACCTAAAGCACTGTTTCCCAAAGTTTGGCTCAGGGACCCCTGTGCTAGAATCACCAGGCACACTGGGTAAACATACATAGCTCTGAACATACTACAGTACTGTATAGGTGAGACAAAGGACTTTCCATGGTACAGAAACTCTTTAAAGTCGAGATCAGAGTTCTCAACCTTGATACTACTGACATTCTAGACAAATAATTCTTTGTTGTAGGGAGCTATCCTATGCATTACAAGAAGTCTGGCATTATTCTTGGCTTCTATTCATTAGGTGCCAGGAGCAAACTGCCTCTGCCTGCTCCCGCCCCCTAAGTGTGGCAATCAAAAATGTCCTGGGGGTGATAAAATTGTCCTTGGTTGATAACCACCTCTTTAGAGCAAGCATTCCTAGGGTGAGGCAACTAAAACAGTCATGGGAGGTAAGTGATTAATGAAATGAACTTTCCTTGCAGACTGAATAAACCAAGGCAACTCTCAAAGAGTATAGTTGAAAAGAAAAAGTGCTTTGGATAAGCCAAGACAATGGCAAGTATACTACCTATTCCAATATTCAGCAAATATTTATTGTGCGTCTCTTAGAAGAATACCACCCTCCTTCTTAAATGATTTTATTTATTTATTTGTTTAATGAGTGAGTGAGTGAGCGAGCAGGGGGAGGTATACAGAAAGAGAGTAGAGAGAGAATCTCAAGCAAATTCCCTGCCAAGCACATAGACCAACACAGGATTTGATCTCACAACCCCAAGATCATGATCTGAGCCAAAATCAAGAGTCAGATGCTCACCTGACTGAGCTACCCAGATGCTCCCTTCTTAAATGATTTTATGATTTCCAAAGTTTGGCCCTTGAAGGAGCACCTTGTGATGGGAGGGTAGAAAGAAAAGAGTACATGCAGCTGACCCACTGGTGCTGCCTCTCTCTAAAGAGTCCCATCTTATCCTCTTTAATTAACCGCCCAATTTAAAGACAAGGTCATGCCCAGGCAGACAGAATTAGTAACTGACCATTTTTCTGGCACATGTCCAGACTCCAGGTAGACCCATGTACTGAGAGAGTTGGACTTTGGGTAGAGTGAGGATCAAATGTGTTAACACATTTAAAGTGCAGAGCACAGTTCCTGGCTCATAGTAAGAGCTCAATAAACTGACTCTCGTTTAATTATTCAAAAGGAGGTATCTGTGAGCTTTCTTCTATGATTCATTAACATAGGCCATGGCCAGGGCAGTTGCACAGAACCCTTGAGTAGGCCTTCTGGTATAGAAAGGCAACTGCCCTGGCCATGGCCTATGTTAGTGAATCATAGAAGAAAGCTCACAGATAACCTCCTTTTGAATAATTAAACGAGAGTCAGTTTATTGAGCTCTTACTATGAGCCAGGAACTGTGCAAGTGAATCTGTAATAGACCCAATAAGAACATCCATACACAGTTAACTGCATAGACCCTCTGAATGCTACAGTTCTCCTCTCTCTGTGCATACAAGCCAAAAGCTTAATCAGTATAAAAAGTTGTGGATATGACAGTCTAAATGACATGGTGGTCTTGGCAGCCTGTAAAAAACAAGGAATCAAATTCTGTCTGATTCCTCATTTCATGGCTGTCATGGCCACTAGGCTCAAGGATGCTTTTGTGAGAAACAGGAATTCATCAGAACTCCTAGGCCACTGACTTGCAGCCTTGACCTTTTGCAAGTCTTATATATTGCCTGTTAGCAGACTCCATGGTAAACCCATGGAAAGGTAACATGAACCACATTTCAGTTGTCATTATCAACAATCTTTGAATACATAGCCTTTATGATTTGGTCTAGCCCACCCTGTGTACTTACTGCCCTCATGTTCTTAAAATAACTTGCTCTTCTGACACCAGAATCAGTAAAATGGGGGAAATGTACTGAAGTCAGTTGTTTGGAACTCTCTGAATGACACAAAGAGCTTAATGTGTTAGTCTGCAAAAGGTCTGTGTTGTTTGTTATGTATTGCTTAGTTTGTTAATCCCTTTACTTATTTGTTTCTTTGTTTATGGAGTGAAGATGGGGACAGAATTTTTATTTTAATAGATAAATCATCTCATTGTCTTTTAAATGGCACTTGGCTGCCCATTTCGATGATGGAGGGATGGCAATGACCTCAGTACTATAACATTATTTATTTTAATCATGTTATTTTGCTTTTTTCCTGGAAAAGCCAATTATCCTATGGCCAGACTGATTATTCCACCTGGGTCAGGCTAGCGAAAATAGCAGGCACACTTCCCAGCAGGCTGTCTGCATTTTGACTCTCTGATTCACCAGAAGCTAGAAGCCTAGCTTGTCCTACAGTTCACTTTGCTGCCATAATTACAATCTTAGACCTCTAAGTCATATGACCACTAGTTATCTTTCCTTGTCACCAACAGCTCTTAAATCAACTCTATCAAAAAATGACTTTAGTGGCAAAATGCAAATCCAATGTGCTTTCCAGCTGAGCCGATAAAACCAGTCATACATAGGTATATAAATGACTGGCAAGGTTAAACGTATTAGCCTTCCCAAGGATTTACCAAAAAAGTATTTATGTTTAAGTATCAGTGTTATTTTTGGCAAATTTAACAGATGACTAACCCTGTCTCTTTTAGGTAATCATCCATTTAGAATACATTTTGTAACGTCATGGAGGACTCAGATCTCTTCACCAATAGTTAAGATTTAACATTAGTTTTCCCATGCAGCCAAATGAGTTTGATTCTAGAGTTAGTGTGACTGCGTCCCCCAGCTCAGGCCAGTCTAGTGGGCAGACTTCCCAATATATTGCATGTTGTCTTCCGGTTTATTTGAAGTCTGCCATGATACTTTCCCACCACTATGAGAACATGACTGATCCCTTGGATTCCACAAGCCATGAGGCTCTGTAAGTGACAAGAGACATTCACACTCACTTCACTTTGGAGGCTTAACATAGCTAGCACCAATTCTATTTTCTTAGAAGGGGAAGACAAAACAAATAGGTAAGAATTGGAGAGAGAAGGGACAGGAGAGCAACACTAAGGCAGATGCAATTAACTTTTCTCTTTCTGGGGAGGAAGAGCTTAGAGAGCATGAAGATGCTATGGGAGAAGAGAACTTGGTAATAGATATAGGTCTGAGGCTTCCATTTTTTTTTGTATGCTCTTCACTATGTATGTTACATTTTCTCCCTAGCAGCAGCTTCCCATTGGCCACTATTATAACAGGTCTTGGTATCCTCTCTATCCCTGGCAGCAGTATAAGAGAGAGGAGGATTCTGCTTAACTCTTCTTAGGCCAGTTGCCTTCTGACTCTCCTGGCTTTTAACCTCAAACCAATATCTTCAATTCTCTCCACTCAGATTTCTGTGTGTCTTGTAAGCCCCAAGGCAATCTGTCCTACTACTACACTCCAGTGTAAGCTAAGTCCAGGAAGGTGCAACCTACACCAGAGGTTCCATTCTCAGCTCTATTGACATTTAGGGCCAGATAATTCTTTGTCCTTGGGGCTATCTCCAAGACAACACAAAAATGTCTCTAGATATTGGCAGTTTCCCCTAAGAGCAAAATCTTTCCCCAGTAGAAAATCACTGGCCTACATTGATGAGAAGAGAACAAGGATTCGGTGAAAGAGCTAGGCATGGGGCAGAGGGTCTTTTGTTCTCATCACTCAAGGGGAGGAAGAGGCTTGGCTGTCGCTTGAGATTTCTTGAGAGCTTGGTCCGCACAAAACACAGATACGACATAAAGGGGCAGGTGCCACTAAACCTAGAGACATGTTGAATGGCTTCTCTGATCACTCTGTGTTTCTGAATTAACTTCTGCCCAGTCATCAAAACTATAAAATATTTTCCCAATATGGTAGCCCAGCAAACAATGAAATCTCTACATTAAATTCATTTCAGATGACAAATTGTATTATCCCTCTTAGGCAAAATAGGTGTTTACGTAGATATGGATGAGCTAGAAGGTCTATTTCTTATATAACTAAGTCAGATATTGTGTGTTGAGTATCTCTGTGTAGAATACTACTGGAACTTTTGGGTCTCCTGACATCCTGCAGACAGGAAAGAGCAAACAGGTTAGGGTAGGAGGCCCTTCTTTGTGCATCTTAGCATCACTTCTACTTTTTCCGAGGTGACAGGCAACTCAGACTGCTGAGCTTACATAAACACTGTCATCCCTTTTTTTCATGGATCCCACACCATAGCTCTAGCATCCTTTCAAAGCATCTAGTATTGCAATTATTTTTAAAGAAACAAAGGCTGACATAGGGGAGTTTCTTCAGGGAAGATCTGTCATTACAAAACTTTGATTTATAGCTAGGCTCTTATTTTTTTAAACTCTGTTACTTTGAACAAGTGTCTTACTCCTCTCTGAACTTTATGGCACTCATCCACAAAATGTGTATGATTATACTGCACTATCTGCATCACAGGGTTTCCATAAATAGCAAATGAAGTCTTATAAGTGGAAAAGTACTAAGCAGTTTCCAGGTATTATTCTGAGGCATTCTGACTGATATCAGGGGCAGAAGAAAATAAAATGCATACCACAGAGAGGGCTTGCCCTTTCTGTGAATACCTGTAAATACAGAAGGGGTTCCTGTTTCATCACAAGATGCTATGATCTTCTCAGTCACATAAGAACTTAGCTTTTTAGGCCACTGTAAAATTATAAAATATGATAATTGAGAGATAATCTAATCAAATCTCTTCATTTCACAAAAGAAACAAATGAAACTCATCAAAGGTAAATACTAAAAAAAAAAATAAAAAGGTAAATACTACCTTTAATATCACAGAGTTAGTGACAGATGTGACAGATGCAGTATGGAAACCCAGTCCAATATGCTTTCTATCAATGTCAAGTTTGATCTGGTCATCTTAGGAAAAAAGAAAGAGGCACATCATAAAACAGACACTTAACTATAGAGAACAAACTGATGGTGTGTGGAGGGGATGTGGGTAGGGAAATGGCTTAAATGGGTAATGGGCATTATGGAGGGCACTTGTGATAAGCACTGGATGTTGTGTATAAGTATTGAATTTCTAAATTCTATACCTAAAATTGATATTACACTATCAGTTTTTAATTAATTAATTAATTAATTAGTTTTTAATTAATGATCCTGGAGTCCTGAGATCAAGCCCCACATTGGGCTCCCTGCTCGGCAGGAAGCCTGCTTCTCCCTCTCTCACTCCCTCTGCTTGTGTTCCCTCTCTAGCTGTGTTTCTCTCTGTCAAATAAATAAATAAAATCTTTAAAAAAAAGCTGAACAAACTGAGGTTTAGAAAGGTTAAGTCACCTCCCAAGGTCACATAGCTAGGAAATGACAGAGGCAAAATTCAAACCCAGATATCCCTGACTCTAGAGCCTGAGAAATAGGTAGATACAGAGATATATTGAAATGGACACATACATATCAACATAATATTCTAAATATTAAAAGTGTGATACCTAAAAGCACCTGGAAATATACAGAGGGGAAAAAAAGTTAAGGTAATCCAAGAAAATGAAAGAGCACGCAAAAAGGCACAGAAGCACAGAAGTACTTTTAGAGTTCTGGGAACAGCAAGATCAGTCTCAGGCTCTCTCACTTACCAGTAGTACCTACGACAAGCTGCTTAACCACTTTGATCTGTGGACTTCCTATATGTAACATCATCATCATCATAATAACAATAATATCTGTCTCTGAGGTCTATTGTGACTTAGAGGATCTTGGCTGCATATTAAAATCTACCCAGGACCATTTAAAAAACACCTATGCTGTTGCCTCCAGCTCAGAGAACCCGATTTAATTGATCTAGGGTGACTCTCATTATTTTGCAATAAAATTCATAAACTACTTATATTCATAATTTCTAAAAAATCAATACAATGCATTAAATACAAAATAAAGAAGACCTTTTTTAGTTTTTTAATTTTTATTTTTGTATTATGTTAGTCATCATATAGTACATCATTAGTTTTTGATGCAGTGTTCCATGATTCATTGTTTATGTGTAACACCCAGTGCTCCATGCAATACATGCCCTCGTTAATACCCATCACCAGGCTCACCCATTCCCCCACACCACTCCCTTCTAAAAACCCTCAGTTTGTTTCTCAGAGTCCACAGTCTCTCATCTTTTTTCCTCCCCTGGTTTCCCCCCTTTCATTTATCCCTTCCTTCTCCTAATGTCCTCCATACTATTCCTTATGTTCCACAAATAAGTGAAATCATATGATAATTGACTTTCTCTGCTTGATTTACGCTAAGTGAAAGGAGACCCTTTTAAAAACAATTTGCTTTAAAAATGTATTATATATGTGAATGTTAAGGTATGACCACACTTGAAAGTAAAACATGACACCATAATATTTCCAAAATAGCCCTTTGAGACGTATGGCTACTGACAAGAACCACAGTTCTAAGCAAATTCTCTGTCCTTGTGTACATTAGATCCTAGCCCCTCAGATATATTCAAGGACTTGAGACTAAAAATTACCCTCATTCTCTACTACGTTATCAAGTTTTTCCTCTTTAATGTATCATTCCCATCAGCAAAGAAACATTTCTTCTTTTATATTAAAGGAAATAAACACAAAATTGAAAACAAACAAAAAACTTTCTTGAAACCACTGTACCTTTTCTCTTTCATCTATAACATAAGGATTCCTGGACAGAGCTTTCTATACTCACTGTTTCCTATTCTCATCTTCTACTTCTCGTTTAGGGCTCACTTCCCACTCCATAGAAACTGCTTTTTTCAAGGTTGCTAAATCTATTGTTCAATTCACATATCTCAGCTTACTTGATACACCAGCATCCTTTGACCTAGTTGATCATCCTTGTCTTTGAAATATATTCTTCACTTGACTTTTGGGACACTACACTCTCTTAGATTTTCTCCCACCTTTTTGGCTATTCCTTAGCAGTCTCTTGATTCTTCCTCATCTTCTATAACTGTCAATGTTGGAACTTCCTGCTGTTCAATCTTAGATCTCTTATTTTTTCTATGTACACTCAGTTTCTATCTTCTCTATGTGTACTCAATTTCTACAGGATTTCATTCTGCCTTAGTACACTATTGACTCCCACATTTGGATTTCCTGCCTTCCATCCTTCCAGTTAGTCCAAACAAAAGCTTTGGAACCATCCAACCATGGTGTAATAGTTAAAATCATGGACCCCATAGCCAGACTGTGAGTTCTGGGTCTAATACTTATTAGCTGCATACCATGGGTAAATTACTTATCCTCTCTTCAGTAAATACTGAGTGCCCATATGTTCCAGAAACTGTTTCCTCATCTTTTATGAGAACTTAATGAGTTAATACCTAGAAAAAATTTTAGTAGTGTTGCATACATAGTAAGATTAATATGCATTATCTCTTATTATTATCATTATTATGCTTGACTCATTTTCTTTTATCATACCCCAAATCCAATTCATCAGCACATTCTGTAGGCTCTCCTACAAAATGCTCTCAGAACTGGCCTATTTCTCACCATATTTACCAGTACAATTGTGGCCCAAACCATCATTATCTCTCACCTGGATTATTGGTAGACTCCTCATTGATGAATCTGCCCCCACTCCTACATATCTACAGTTTATTCTGCACACCGGTTTCAGAATGATCCTTTTAAAATATATAATTCCTTCACCCAAAACCAGCAATAAGGGGCACCTAGGTAGCTCAGTCATTAAGTGTCTGCCTTCAGCTAAGGTCATGATCCTGAAGTCCCAGGATTGAGCGCCTCATCAGGCTCCCTGCTCAGCCGGAAGCCTGCTTCTCCCTCTCTCATTCTCCCTGCTTGTGTACCCTCTCTAACTGTGTTTCTCTCTGTCAAATAAAAATCATAAATAAAAAAAACAGCAATGGCTTTATGATCTGCACCTGCTACCTCTGAGACCTTAACCTCTACTACCATGTCTCTTCCTTGCTCTTCTCTCAGTCAATAGAAAGTCCAGATATGGACCCTCAACTCAATGGACAAATCTTTGACAAAGCAGGAAAAAATATTTAGTGGAAAAAAGACAGTCTCTTCAATAAATGGTGCTGGGGAAAATTGGGCAGCTATATATAGAAGAATGAAACTCAACCATTCTCTCACAGCATACACAAAGATAAACTTGGAATGGATAAAAGACCTCAACCTGAGACAGGAATCTATCAAAATCTTAGAGGAGAACATAGGCAGTAACCTCTTCAACATCGGCCACAGCAACTTCTTTCAAGACACATCTCCAAAGGCAAAGGAAACAAAAATGAAAATTAACTTTTGGGACTTCATTAAAATAAAAAGCTTCTTCACAGCAAAGGAAACAATGAACAAAACAAAAAGGCAACCCATGGAATGGGAGAAGATATTCACAAATGACACTACAGACAAAAGGCTGATATCCAAGATCTATAAAGAACACTTCAAACTCAACACCCCAAAAAAAGATGATCATGTTCAAAAATGGGCAGAAGACATGAACAGACGCTTTTCCATAGAGGACATACAAATGGCTAATAGACACGTGAAAAAAAAGTTCGTCATCATTAGCCATCAGGGAAATTCAAATCAAAATCACATTGCAGTACCACCTTACACTAGTTAGACTGGCCAAAATTAACAGGACAGGAAACAACAAGTGTTGGAGAGGATGTGGAGAAAGGAGTACCCTCTTACATTGTTAGTGGGAATGCAAGGTGGTGAATCCACTTTGGAAAACAGTGTGGAGATTCCTTAAAAAATTAAAATAGATTTGTAATTGCACTACTGGGTATTTATCCCAAAGATACAGATGTAGTAAAAGGAAGGGCCATATGTACCCCAATGTTCATAGTAGCAATGGCCACAATCACCAAACTGTGGAAAGAGCCAAGATGCCCTTCAATAGATGAATGGATAAAGAAGATATGGTCCATATATACAATGGAATATTACATCTCCATCAGAAAGGATGAATACCCAACTTTTATATCAACATGGACAGGACTGGAGAAGATTATGCTGAGTGAAATAAGCCAAGCAGAGAAAGTCAATTATCATTTGGTTTCACTTACTCATGGAGCATAAGGAGTAACAGGGAGGACATTAAGAGAAGGAAAAGAAATGTGAACTGGGGTAAATTAGAGAGGGAGTTGAGTATGAGAGACTTTGGACTCTGAGAAACAAACTGAGGGTTTTGGAAGGAAGAGGGTGGGGGAATGGGTGAGCCTGGTGGTGGGTATTAAGGAGGGCACATATTGCATGAACACTGGGTGTGGTGCATAAACAATGTATCTTGGAAAACTGAAAACATAAAATAAATTATTTTTAAAGATATGTATAACTTCCTCATGGTTCTTTCAGTAAAACAAGCACATTCCTGCTTCAAGACCTCCGTACTTGTTTATTTATGTATTGCTTTTTGCTCAAATATCCACATGATCTTTTCCTTCACTTTTTCTAGTTTTTTGGCCCTCAAATATTACCTTTTCAGTGAGATCTTTCTTGACTTCTTATTTAAAACAGCATTCCTTCAGCTCCCCCAACCCTCAACTTTCTGCATTATTTCCTCCATTATATTTATTACCACCTGACACAGCATATTTAGCTTATTTATTTTTGCTATTACCTGCCCCTCTTCAAAAGAACATAAGATATATGATGGCAGAGAGAGAGTTTAGTCTATTGTATCCCTATTGTCTAGAATAATCACTGACCCAAAATAGGTGCTCAATAATAATTTGTTGAATAAACAATGCATAGAATCACTTAAATTGTGCCTTAAACATAGTAAATAGATATGAGCTAATAAAATTATTGGTAGCAGTCTTATTAATGTACCTGGAGCATGGGTTGTATGTATGGGAGGGGTAAACAATAGTTTTAAGTAGAGGAAATATATGATGAAATTTGATCTTTAGAGATGATAACTTGTATTGACTATATCCATTATCTCATTTAGTCTTTGAAGCAATCCTATGAGATAACCTCATTAGTAATTCACAAACAAGAAACACAAGATCTAGAAGGTTAGGGTAAGTGACAGAGAGAAGATAAGGGAGGTCTCTCTCCCCTGTACACAGTCCTCCCCTCAATAAATCCTTTGCATTTCTAATTCTTCATTGACATCTAATTCCCAGAGGACCAGAAATGACAAATGATGCAATGGAGAGTTCTCCTCTTCAAAATGTTTATAACTGGAATTTCACCAAAGCTTTATATTGAACTACCAGTTTATAGAACATACAGGAGATATAGGAACACGGTAAATAACACCATGAATAAACAATAAGACAAATCCAGAAGGAGGGGCATTTTTTCCAATGCCATTGAAAAAAAAAAAGAGAGAAAGACATCCAGATGGAGTCTTGAGAGACATAAGTTAAATGCAATGCATAGTTCTTGATGAGATATATGTTTCAACAAACCAGCTGTAAAAAAGCTTATCATATGGTTTCACTTACTTGTGGAACATAATGAGAGCATGGAGGTCATTAGGAGAAGGAAGGGAAAAATGAAGGGGGTGGAATCAGAGGGGGAGACGAACCATGAGAGACTGTGGACTCCGAGAAACAAACTGAGGGTTTTAGAGGGGAGGATGGGTTGGCCGGGTGATGGGTGTTAGGAAGGGCACATATTGCATGGAGCACTGGGTATTGTTATATAAACAATGTATCTTGGAACACTGCATCAAAAACTAATGATGTACTGTATGGTGACTAACATAATATAATAAAAAATTTAAAAAAGATCTAGGTAAATTTAAATATAAACTGGATATTAGAAGATATTAAGGGATGAGTATTACTTTTGTTAGCTATCTTAATAGTATTGTGGTATATAGAAAAATCTTACTTTTTAGAGATAGACACTAATAAATTAAAGTATAAAATGCCAAAATGTCTATAATATTCCTAGAGAAATCAGGGCATTTGGGTGGCTCTGTCAGTTAAGCAACTGACTCGTGATTTTGGTTTAGGTCATGATCTTATGTGAGCCCTGTATCAGGCTTCATGCTCAGCAGGGAGTCTAGTTGAGATTCTCTCCCTCTGTCTCTCCCCCACTTGCTCTCTCTCTCAAATAAATAAATAAATCTTTTAAAAATACAGAGGAATGAAATATTGGAAAATTCTCTAATGGGTCCTGTCCTTAAAGGAAGGAACAAAATAAAGATGCTAACTTGCACCACTATTATTAAACTTTTCTCTGGAAGTTGTAGCAAATAAAATACTAAGAATGGCAACAACAACAATATATTTTTATACTGTTTATTATATGCCAGGAACTGTTCTAAACATTTTGAATAAACTAATTCATTTGATCTCCAAAATTATCTTATCAAGTAGGTAACTTTTAATTTTATAGGGAACAGAGATAGAAAGACATAAAGTAACTGGCCCTAGTGAAGCACAGCAGGGAGTCTGCTTGAGCTTCTCTCCCTCTGCCCCTCCCTAGTAGTGAAGCCACATTCAAATGGATGTACTCTGCTTCCAGTAAATAAATAAATACACATATATATGTGCTAAATGGATTCATCATGGTAAGGACAATAATGGTAGATACAGATAGAAATAATTATTTATAGACTGCATTTTATATATACCTAAAAAACCTAAGCAAATTCACTGTACATTTTCTAGAAATAACTAGAGGTTCAGTATAGTAAGAAGAGAACACACTTTTAAAATACAAAACAACATGGGGCGCCTGGGTGGCTCAGTTGGTTAAGCAACTGCCTTTGGCTCAGGTCATGATCCCGGAGACCCGGTATCGAGTCCCACATCAGGCTCCCTGCTTGGTAGGAAGCCTGCTTCTCCCTCTCTCACTCCCCCTGCTTGTGTTCCCTCTCTGGCTGTGTTTCTCTCTGTCAAATAAATAAAATCTTTTAAAAAAATATTAAACAACAAAATGTATTTAGGAATAATCTAAGTTAAAATATATATTTCCTATAAGTGTAATGAATAATTTTGTTTTTAATTTTTTTACTTATTTTATTTAAATTCAATTAGTTAATTTATAGTACATCATTAATTTTAGATGTAGAGTTCAGTAATTCACCAGTTGTCTATAATGAACCCAGTGCTCATTACATCACATGCCATCCTTAATGCCCATCACCCAGTTACCCATACCCCCACTGACCTCCCCTCCAGAAACCATCAATTTGTTTCCTAGAGTTAAGAGTCTCTGAAAGCTTGTGTCCCTCTATGATTTCATCTTATTTTATTTTTCCCATCAAAATACCATTTGAAAATAGATTGGCAAATTGATTCAAAGATACACGTAGAACAATGTTGGTAATAACTAAGATAATTTTGATAAAGAATAATGAGGAAGACTAGTCCTAACACATAATAATGGCATTATAAAGTTTGAAAAAACAAAACAGTTTTGTACTGTCATAGAGGAATAGCTGAAAGGAATGCATCAGAGCATGAATTTAGGCTCAAGAATATGTAATTAAGTATATGATAAGGTAACACTTAAAATCAACAGGAAAAATATGTCAATTACTCAGCTGAAAGCAATGTGATTACTATTTAGCCATCTTGAAAAAATTTTTTAAATGGTTTCCTAAGTCAAATAAATGCAAGATGCATCAAGTACTTTTCACCTAAAAATCTTAAACGAAAGATGAAGTGCAAATGAATATTGCTGATTTAAGCTCTATCATTAGGTAGAGAGAATATTTCTAAACATATAATGAAAATAAAAAATCATTAAACTATTAATAGAATTAAATATATACAAACACCATAAGAAAAAAGTCAAATGAATCAAGATATAAATAACAAAATGGGAGACCATTTGCCATACCAGCAGCAAAGTGTTAATATCCACAATGTATAAAATATCATTTCTACTAAAATATAATTATCTTCAGAGAAAACTTGAAAAAAATAGCAAAAGAAAATATGCATAATCAATAGGAAAATAGTATAAATTATAAGGTTATTAAAGATAATTCCTCATTTATCAAATAATTGTTGAGCACCTTATTATGCACAGTTGCTGTTTCCTCTTTATGGGACACTCTCCCCCCAGAACTTCCCATGGTTGGTTCTTTCTCAGGATCAGATGTGACTCAATAATCCCACTTTTAGGTGAATATTCAAAGGAAATGGAATCAAAATCTTGAGGAGATAACTGCACTCTCATGTTCATTATATCATTACTCCACAATAGTCAAAGTGTGGAAACAATGTAAGAGTCCATTGACAGATAAATGGCTAAAGACAATGGAAGATTATTCAGCCATGAAAAAAGAAAGAATTTGCACTATTTGCAATAACTGCATGAATGTGGGGGACATTATGCTTTGTGAAATAAGTCAGACAGAGAAAGACAGATCTCACTTATATGTGGAATCTAAAAAACTCAAACTCATCATAATAGAAAGTAGAACGGTGGTTGCCAAGTGTTGGGTGGGGAGAGAATGGGGAGATGCTGGTCAAAGTGTACAAACTTCCATTTATAAGATGAGTAAGTTCTAGAGTTCTAATGTACAGCACAGTGACTCTAGTTAATAAAACCACCGTATACTTAAAATTTACTAAGAAAGTAAATCTTGAGTTCTTACCGCGCGCGCGCACACACGATAACTCTGAGGTGATGGATGTGCCAATTAGCTTGACTATAGGAATTACTTCACAATGTATATAGATATTAAATCATGCTGTATACTTTAAAAAATCACATTGTACACCCTGTATATATATATATATATATATACATTTTTGGTCAATCATACCTCAATAAAGTGGGGAAAAATTAAATATCAGCCTGGCATCGAATCATTCCATTATCAAAATCCCAGCTGAAGTATCTCTCCCCACAACATCCTACTTAATTTTCCTTATGACAAACATTAGTATATTAGTGTATCTCCTACATTTAGTTGTTTATATTCTGCCCTCTAAAGTTTACCTAGAGTAGGTAAGATTCCTTCCAGCTTCAAGAGTTGGTGACAGTAAATAGAAATAGGAAAACTAGGGAACACACTTGGGCTGGGGTAAGACTTGCCCAAATGCCTCTTAAATGCACCTTAAGCAGAACCAAAAGCATTGGGAATCTCTCTGCAAAGGAAGCACTTTCCTAGAACGAGTAAAATATTAGAGAATGGATATATTTTCAGATGCCGTATATCACTTTAGTTATACATTAGCCTCTCTTTTCTGTCTAATTTAGCCAAATATTCATGATCTAAGCAACAATTGCATACACTTGTAGGAAATTTTTAGGAAAATCTACAAAATGAGACCTATGTGACATGTTAGGAAACAAAAGTTTTCATGGTTGGATATGAGACCATATGGCAGCATTTTGCAATTTAAATTTTTTTAAAGTGTCTTAGTGATAAATAGACACCTAGAGCTTTTGTCTGATGGAACTAGAATAAAATATGAAAATTTTCTATGGAAACCTCAGGGGAATAGGGGTGGGGTGGGTGATTTCACTGTTAGCAAATGGAAATGTACTGGAGTGATGACTGATGTTATTTTCTGTGTTCCTGGGAGATAACACAATTGCATTCCACCAGTTTTTAATGAGTTTTTGCTTGTGATACAGTGGGTACATTTGCATGTTAACTAACAGAGACCAAAAATATATTTCATGTCATCACTGTAGGAGGAGAAACCATTTCTGTGCTTTATAAAGTAGAAGAAAAGTAGGTTCTTGGACTGCCTTCCACGTTTAAGAGAAATAATTGAGTTCAGTTAGCATACTCTGATACAGTCTGAGAAGGAAGACATGAGTCCAGAAACTCCCATTTTATAACTGTTTTTTTAGGTCAATCTGAAGAATGATGATAGATCTATTTCATGAACTTACAAGAAGAAAAAATAGTAAACAATCAGAATTTAGCACCCTTTTTGATATCAATATTCAAATGGATGAAAATTTACCCATGTTTTGTTTCAAATGATGGTTTTGACAGGCACCATGTATCTTTCCTTGTGAATGGATTTTCAGAATTTCACTGGTGATTAACAGACATTTCACCCTCTGTTATAAAAGCTTAAAAGGAAGAAGAGTATTGCTGTATTAGGAGTAAACGCAAGTTACAACTGTAAAGTCAATAAGAAAATGTAAAAGATTTTTATTGCATTCTGTAAGTCTTTGCAGTTGCTTTGGAAATGCAAGTCCCCAAACTCCTTTGAATACCAATCTCTGTAAAATTTCTAAATAAAAAGCACAAGGTCATCATAATTTGAATGTAAACTGGGTATTTGTTAAGACTCTGTCATGGCATAGAATTCAGAATATGATGGGCTTTTGGATTTAATCTAAGACGATTTATCTATTCAAGCATCACAAGGTCTTTTACTTGCTGTTTTCTTCCACCTGTCTGATGATCTTACAGCAAGGATCCCAAGGTCACTGCTACTGTGAGATTCTGGTATAGTGTAAGAATACAGCTGTGTCATCTCTGGTTTTCCCTTCAAATATTATACATGTCCAGCAATACATTTCAGCTCACAGTTTATGTCAGACTTACCCATTTGGCCCAAATAAGCAAGTAGTCCTTGATTCAGATAATGGAGATACTTACAAAAATATTATGATGATTTATTATAAACAGAATACATATTATATTACACCAGGGAAGGTCTCAGTTTCAAAGAACTATCTTTCCTTAAAGTGAAGCATTATTTATCTGTTTATGTATTTGATTTTAGTTTGCATTTGGATTCATTAGGTTTTCCTTAAACATGGTTTCTATAGAATATTGCAAATAGCCTACTGTTTGCTTAGTAATTATGCTTGATAATTATGTTTAGCAATTATCTAACTGCCCTGGTTGAATCTCTTCCATGTCTATGCCTCTGCCTCAACCATGATCCCCCACATCACCATCACCGAGGAGAGAATATCAAATCTCCAAGATCTTTCTTGAACTGCTGCCTGTATACCTTTCTGGCCTTATCTCTTGCCACTTTCTCCCTTGAAACTACACATGCTCTAGGCTTATCAAGTTACTGCCTGATTCTTAGACAGTCTCCAGGGGTTTTCCTCATGCTTCTCTTCATTTCCACAAA
Organism: Spilogale gracilis; assembly: GCA_004023965.1. Taxonomy (NCBI): domain Eukaryota; kingdom Metazoa; phylum Chordata; class Mammalia; order Carnivora; family Mephitidae; genus Spilogale; species Spilogale gracilis. The sequence goes on along the minus strand of PITA01008314.1, from coordinate 39,405 downwards.
TTTCCTCCCCTGCTTAGAGACCCAGCTCAGAGGTAATCACCTCGGTGAAGACTTCCCAAACCAAATATCCACCTATACTTTGTATGGGGCAGTACTAGTTCTTCCTTCTAATGTTTCTAAAAACAACCCATAGGTTTCTAGCACTACATTTCTCACAGTGCACTTTTAAGTTGGTCTCCCCAAACAAAATGTATACAACCTTACATTTCAAGCAAGAAATATATATTAACATCTTTTTATCCCTTAACGTGGCTGCTGCACAACTGACACCTCACAGGAGCTCACTGACTAGTAGACTGAATAAATGAACACTGTTACCTAATCCATTTTAATCATCAGAGTAGCCCGGGGGATTTGGTGGGGAGGGGCAAGTGATGAATCGCCTCTGAAAATTTATCGATGTAATTATCTGGTGGAATCAAGAGGCAGGGGGGAAACAAGTAGAGTGTCTTGGAAAAAAGGAAAGAATACCCTGATAAATGTGCAAATTATATGCTCCCTGAATCCAGAAAAACTTCCTTAGCTTATACACAGGTCTAGTGTGGGAGGACTATAGTGTTGGTACCTTAAACCAAAAGTCTCCTCAGCTTGCCACCAAATTTCTATCCCCATCTCTCTGTCTTTTTCAATCTGCTTTACGGTACCCAGTTCAGGGTATTATTACACAGTGTTGGGAGTCATCACATAAATGTTTAATTACAATGAAGAGTGTGATCTGCTTAGTATGTTAATTAGCAGTTCTGTTCAACCCATTTGTGGTAAATCCCACTCTGCTGGGTTAGCAAGCAGGAAAATGAGAAACTCTGTAGATGAAGGTAAACCGTGGCTATGGGGACTACACTGCAACAACCTAATTACATAAACCAACAATGTGGAACTATCTCCTCTGAGAGCAAGTGTACACAGACTTCTAATGATGTATTGGACATTCGCGTGTCACTCAGAACTAAGTAGACCTACACATCATATTCCTCTGGCCACAGTGCTGCTGGAAGCTATAATAGGGTCAACACAGAAGAATGGGGTAGAATGGTGGAAGAGAATCTAAAGACATCATTTAATTTTCTTTAGGCATCCCAGAAGTGAGATATATTCCCTTATTTACTTATTTAAGCCAGTAAGTCCCCATATATAACTTTCAGAAAATTGTCTTAATATACAAATGAAAATGATTATATCAAGTATCATTGCATGTCTACATATGTAACACACACTGTGCTAAATAATTTGCTTTTAATATCTCATTATAACTAATGACAACCCCAAGTCAAGTTCTAGTGTTCCTGTTTTAAAGATGAACAGATGATTTTATAAGTGTTGTTGCTACTCATGATAGTGGCTATCAACCTGTTCAGCTGTAGTGTTTTCTAGGCATTATTCTAGGAGATTATCTATCTAGCATTTATATCTATATATCTATACATCTCTATCTATCTATTTATCATCTATTTATCTATACAATTGTGACTTGTAAGAAATAAATATTGGTTATTCAAATGACCAAAACATATTTCTTATATATACTTGGACTTCATACATGCCTCCTGGCTCACAGCTCCCCAAACTCTTTTGTTATAATATTTGGTCTCTTGTCCTCAGTTCCTGAAATTGTGCCAAACCCATAAAGGTGAAATGGATGCCTTGTTATTCATAACAAGCTCTTTCCACCGTAACTGGATTTATATTAATGAGATGACTTTTTCAAAGCACCTAAGGATGGGTGGTTGATTGTCAGGGAATAAACCATGAATAGAAGGCTGGAACTTTCAGTCCCACCCTCTGATTTCTGGGGAGCGGTGAAGGGCTGGTGGTTGAATCAGTCACCAGTGATCGATGATTTAATCAACCATGCCTTTATAATGAAGCCTCCATAAAACCCCAAAAGGACAGGGTTTGGGGGGTTTCCAGGTTGGAGAGCACATGGACTTTCTCGGAGAATGACACATCAGTAAAGGACATGGAAGCCCTGTGCCTTTCCCACATACTTTTCCCCATGCCCCATGTGGCTGTTTCTGAATTATGCATGATCAATGCATTTGCAATTGGCGTCCACAGTGGAAGGAGGGCAGTTTGGGGGGACTGAAAGCTTAGCCAGTGAAATCTGATGCTACATCTGGGTAGATAGTGTCAGAATTGAGTTGAATTGTAGGACATTTAACTAGTGTCCTGCAGAATTGCTTGTTGGTGTGAGGAACCTCCACCAACACTGGGGATTAGGTCTCAGGACACCTATTTTATATGCATTTAAATACTTATTATATATATATTCATCATCACCCAATTCATTGAGGTAGGCATTATTGTTAGCCTCAAGAAAATGGAAACTCAGAGAAATTAATTGACTTGTCCAAAGTCACATAAGTAGTAAGTGACATATGAAAAATTGAAACAGTATCTAACTGCCCTTTATTTTAAAGCTATATTCATATTTAGGAGAAATGAATTCCATTCATGTATCCAGCTTTTATTTTTCAATAACTTCATTTCTCTGAGTCCTACTTTCCTCAGAGAAAAATGAGGATAATAACTCAATATATTGCATATCTTCCAGACACATTATGAGGTTCAAATGGGAAAATGGACATAAAAGCATAATATCCCTTATAAATGTAAGTTGTTATGATTATTATAATTCAATAACAAAAACAGGTCCCACAATCAGATCATTAAACACATCAAATCAAGAATTATCCCTTAATAACGCAATTTATTATTATTTGGATTCTTAACTATACAGCTAGAATGTCTGTCGGTGTTAAAAATCAGAAATTCATATATTTTTTCCTCCTAGTGCCATGTTGTTTTGAATAGGGGACTCCCATTCTATCACTTAATTTTAGTGATGTAAACATATTTAATTAGTTTTATTCAATCTATCACTAAAGGATGCTATACTATGTCCACTGGTGTCAATTATTTTCACTTTTAATATATTTATTGCACAAGTTTATCAGGATAATTGCAGCTACCAAAATAGAATGTTCTGGAGTTGAGAAGCAAGAACACTATAAAGGAAATCTCAAAATCTCAAGCCTGAGGTCACTTAGTTATCACTTACAAACTGTGGTCTTGACCGAAGTACAAATAAAATATCAGTCTATGCACTATGTTTATTTAAAAAATTTTTATTTATTGATTTGAGAGAGAGAGGAAGAGAGGAAGAGAGAGAGAGAGAGAGAGAGAGAGAGAGAGAGAGAGCATGAGCAGGGGGAGGAGGAGAGGGAGAAGGAGAGAGAATCCCAAGCGGATTCCCTGCTGAGTGTGGAGCCTGTCTCAGGGCTCGGTCCCATAACCCTGAGATCATGACTTGAGCCAAAATCAAGAGTTGGACGCTTAACTGACTGAGACATCCAGGTGCCCCTACATATTTTTAAATAGGAAACTTGGGGATAATGGATGATGAATAGAACACATAGAGATATTGTTAGAAGAAAAATAAATATAATAGCAATGAATATGCTCTGAAGAGATAAAAGCAATTACAGGAATTCCACGGGAGATGGACCCATTCTGCTCAGAATATTCTGTCTCACTGCTGTGGTTCTAATGGACAGGGCTAGAACACAGACAACTCTCAGCTTTCATGAGAAAAAGGAAATGAATAATCTTGGCTAAAGAGGAAGCAATAATGGTCTTATGAAAGGAATAGTCAGCTGGGCAGCTGTCTTCCCCTGAGGACAAATGGTAGGGGTAAGCAGCTTTATGGGAGGAGAGGAGGAAACAAGGTTAGTCACTGCATTGAGAGCACAGAGTAGTATAGGGGGAAAGGACATCTAAATTCCAGCTCATCCAGTCCCTCCTAGCCAATCCCTCTCTCTTTGGTCTAGGCAGAAAAGCCTCAGGGAAGTCAATGGGAAAACAGCAACCAGACAGGAAGAAGGGGATGAGCTCAATTGCCTAGGGAGTAAGTCAAAATTTGCAGGAATCCAACTTACTATTATGAGGATTCCTCTGGAAATGGGCAGAAATTCCCTCAGCTATGCACGTGGCTCACTTCCTTACCCCCATAGCAAGTCTTTGTTCAAATGTCACCTTCTCAGTGAGGCCTATCCTGACCACCCTATTTAAAACTACAACTTCTCTCTCCATACCCTTCCCAACTCCCTATCCCTCTTACCTTGTTCTATTATCTTTTTTTCTTTTCCATAGCATTTACCACATTTTAATATACTGTGGAATTTACTTACTAAATTTGTTTTCTGTCCCCCTCTCCCAACGAGGGCAAATATACTGTCATCTGCTTTGTTCACTGATATGTTTGTTCACTGATGCATCACAAGTATCTCGCCATGAGAAAAAACAGCAGTTCCTGCCATCCAGGAACTAACCCGACAGTCCAGCTAGGCCTTGGTGGTCTGTTGAACACAATTTCACAGAATGTCAACATCCAGCAAGGCCACTCTGGGGCCACAATGGATCAAGACAAAAACAAGAACACTCTGGGGGCGCTTGGGTGGCTCAGTTGGTTAAGCGACTGCCTTCAGCTAAGGTCATGATCCCGGAGACCCAGTTCCCTCTCTGGTTGTGTTTCTCTCTGTCAAATAAATAAATAAAATCTTAAAAAAAAAAAAAAAGAACGCTCTGTAATCATGTCTGAACGTAGAAGGAACACGAACATTGTCCAAATCACAAAAATAACCAAATTTCTCTAATGTGAGTAATTATGGCTTCTTCACCAATCACAGCTTTACGCTTACTTCAGTTTTTTCTCCTTCTCTGAGATTTATTGACATGCTCAGTCGTAAAACTGACCCTGCTTCCTGACAGCATCCGAACCAGAGCAAATCCTTGCTTCTTTGAAACATCTTCCAAATCACCCAATATAAGCTCAAATCCTACCAAAAGTCCTTTCCGACACTTACTGAGATGCCTTATAGTATGTATTCCCTATCCTCACTGCAATAAGCAATAAACCCAAGGTGGTTCAACTAAGGTATATTTCTGGTGGCTTTTGACTGGAGGGCATTGATAGTAGGTGCATAAAAAAGTGTTCATAGCAGGGGCACCTGGGTGGCTCAGTGTCTCTTAACCATCTGCCTTCAGCTCAGGTCGTGATCTCAAAGTCCTAGGATAGAGCCCTGCATCAGGCTCCCTGCTCAGTGGGGAGTCTGTTTCTCCCTCTTCCTCTGTCCTTCCCCCTCCCCACAGGCTCATGCTCTCTCTCTCTCTCTCTCTTTCTCTCTCTCTCTCTCTAATAAATAAATAAAATCTTAAAAGGATATATTCACTATATGGATATTTTGGGTTTCCTGTTTAAACACTAGGGGTCTAAAGTCATGGCTATTCCAGATATAGACAAAGTTTCAGCCTCATGCTGTTCTGCATAAAGCGATGTTTGAGCTCTCCTGCCTTACAGACCACACATTTCCTCATCTAGCAAATGCAGCCAATTAGTGACAGCCATTGTCAATTGTCTTAGGAGACATTGTCTTAACTTTCCTGTAGTTCATATGTAAATCTATAAGTCAAGATATGTGCCAGTTGGCATACTGACGAGGAACATAAATCAGGGACTCAAGCACTAGGTTGTCTTGTGAGCCAGGATTCTTCAATGCATATGGGCAATTCTGAAGGACCCAGGAGCAGGAAAATGGGTGGAGTGGGAGGAGTGTGTGTGTGCAGGGAGGGAGAAGGTTGCAATGACAAAATTATTATTTTCATCTTTCTTAATAATGTTCTCCTCTATCCCATTTTCCAAACATGGATTATTGAAGTTTATAGTTGATGGGGGTCTAATGTGAGAATATGTATAATATTGTATTAAAAGACATACTTTTTATGGTATATAAAATTAGGTCAAATGTTTACCACTTGGCGTAACTGAATGAATAAATGTCTGTATCCAGAGACCATGCTTCTCTAATAGCAGCTACCTTCTGAAATAATAAAATATGGAATAGAATCTGATATAACCACTGGGTCTACCTTACCTGAATACTCACAATTGTGTGTGATTTATTGTACCTTTTTTCTTGTATTCATTTGGACTTTTAGCTGGGCCAAGAAAATATCCATAAGTAGTGTGAGAACTGTCTTCCAATAATAGATTGGCTGCAAAAGAAAGAGGACACAAGTTCTCCAAGGTCTCAAGAGGCAAAGCTAGGACATTAAGAGAGAATGTATGGAGCCAGACTTTGGCAAGGATATTTCAAGCACCTTTTCCCTGAGTTGGCAAGGGTAACATAGAAGCAGTTCAAACACTAAAACTGGAGTTGAGGAAGATGGCATATGCTGGCCTTTAACAGGCCTGGAAATCTATGAGACACTGAAAAAGAACAAAATGAAAAGCAGCACCAATTGAACAGAAGTGAAGTGACTACACTTTACGCTTGACCTCTTGCAATTAAGAAGAATGACTCCTAGCAGAGCAGTTACTTTTTCAGTTTCTCTGGCAGCTCTCAGGTGTCTAATGGCCGGAAGGTGAGGGTCATTACAATGTCCACTTCACTGTGGACTTAAACTTTTAAAAAATGAGTCACTGCTGTAACGTTCCCCCCCCCCCCGAGAGCACAGCTGTTATTTGACAATTTTCCTCTTTACTTTTCTTTGATTTTTTTGGACTTTTTTCAAAATCACCACTTTAAAGTTAGTGTTAAAATTATAGTATGGTTGTTAATTTACAAAAGCATACATACTTGAATTTTCATGATAGCCCTGTGAGGTCAATATGCTTAACTCCATCTAACAAAAATATACACTGGAGTCCTAATAATATAGCTCATGTTTATTCTTATCACCTGCTAGATGCTATATTCTAAGCATTTTGCGTGCCACTTCAACTTTCCTTCTCATGGCAACCAGGGAGGTAAGTGCTTTTAATAATTCCATTTTACAGAGAAAGAAACTAAGATCCAGAGGGATTTGCAAAATTTTGACTCCAAAAATTATTGGGCTCTTACAACCAATGAAATCAGAGGTTGAAATACTTCTATTTTAATAACTGATGTGTATGTGATAGAGGAGGTCAGAAGGTGATGGGAGGGAGAGTGTTAAAATGGGGACTAAGGTACAAAGGCCAGTACTTTAAGGAAAGACATTTTCAAATAAAGCAACATCACCCCAGGCAAAGAGCAGAGATGTGTCCAAGTATGAAAATGCATGCCTTACATCTGGTTCCAAAATGGACTTGAGAAAACACTTGTGAGGAGCTCCTGAGCGATTGCAGTCTTTTTTATTCCATTTTGAGAACCAGAGGAAACTACTAAAGAGTACAGAGCAAAGGGTAGATTTGAAAAGATGAAAACTAGCCTGCAGTGAGGCCAGATTCACTAAGGTAGACATTAGGAAGGTGTCTGCTCCCTGTGTTCAGTAGTGTACAGACTATGAACTGTGAGGAAAACCCTGTTCTGCACATTTAAAAAGCACATTACCCTGTTCTTACACTCTTCTTTTAAAATCCCTAATGATAACCTAGGTCAAGAAGTCATAAGAATCATTCAGTTTTATGAATTGCGTAGACAGTTCTGTGCAAAGGAATTCCCACAGCAACCCCAGCTACAGATGGCTGGGCGGGGTAGGTGTTTAAGAAGCTGTGTGATGCTGCATATGCTAGTTGGCCAGAAAGGTTCTCCCACTAAGACACCATATCCTTTGGGGATGTAAACTGTCTTCAGCTAAGCCACCCAAACCACATGGAGTTCTTCCTCCAGCACCTTCTCCACTGAAAGCAAGCTAGTTTTCAGTGTAGTTAAGGCTCCAAGGTGGCAGCATTGAAGCTAAGCTTCAATGCCCCCACCCTCAAACAGCAGGAAAATCTGAAGAAAGCAAGTCAAAAGTGCAGGAGCCGGGGCACCTGGGTGGCTCAGTTGGTTAAGCGACTGCCTTCAGCCCAGGTCATGATCCCGGAGACCCAGGATCGAGTCCCGCATCGGGCTCCCTGCTCAGCGGGAAGCCTGCTTCTCCCTCTCTCACTCCCCCTGCTTGTGTTCCCTCTCTGGCTGTGTTACTCTCTGTCAAATAAATAAAATCTTAAAAAAAAAATATTGCAGGAGCCTTGTTGCACTGCAAATAAGCAGACTCCCAGGAACCAAAAGAGAAAAGGCAGGATAAGATAAGCCACAAAACAGATGAAAGTGGACTTTTGACCTCAGGCTACACACTTCTGTCTCTGGGCTTTGGTTTCCTTATCCGTAAAATGATAATAAAACCTCTCGTATATTGGTCTTTTGTCAGGGGCAAATGAAAATGTGTGTTAATACGCTTTAAAAATTGTAAGATATGTTAACATGCTAATGAAAACACTGGATCCTTATGTTTTTGATCTATTAATTTCTCCTCATAGTTGTTAGCAGTCTTTTTTTTCCTTCTTCTTTAAGTGGTAATATTTACAAAAGTGCTGAAATTAAGTGTTGGTATTATTTTATTAATATTTATATCTTTCTAAATTCAGTAGGTGAGTGGTTAAATTTGTAGTTGGAGAATAACTAGGTTGAAAATTCTCTCCTTGAATGCCAAGAGAAGGTAAGGGAAGAGCTGAAGTACTGAGCAGGCACGGAGCTACTTAGTGAACAACCCTGTTGCTGACTGAGGAAATGAGAAAAGTCAGTGGGAGAACCCAGGATGCCCATGAAGGGATCAGTGCATTGGGGTATGGGGGGGGGGGTTTCTAATTAAACACACACACACACACACACACACACACACACACACACACAATCTGGAATCTTTATGCCAGTTTGTTTTACTTAATCCAGAAGGAAGAAAACTAAGGTCTCTTGTGAGAAGCTATAGGTCAAAAAACCATGATATTGTCATAGAAAAAAAAAAAGAGCCCAATAAATCTGGAGTTACATATCCATTCACAACTAAGCTCAGGGTTAGAATATCTGAAACAAATCTGTATGAGTGATTCAATGTGCGAAGATCAGAAGCAAGTTGCACTATCCAATTAGCTTAAAAATCAGGTCCCAAGAGAAAGCTTTCCTGAATAATTGCTCTACACAGTCAGGTTCCTTGTAATCTCTCATTGCAGAGATTGCTTCATATCATCAATCAGGGTGTAATGTTTTCATGTGATTATTCATTTAATATATGCCCTCTTCCCCCATTAACCTGTAAGCTCCTTATGTTTGCTGAATGAATAAATAGACTAATTAAAAAATAAAAAAGCCAAGACCAAAGGTTTATCTCTTTTGAATTGAGACCTCATGGTTGGCTGAGACTAGCAAATAGTGCAGAGCCTAATAACGCTGGCAGAAAAGGCATACTGCCATCAAGTGCTAAGTACTTGAATTGCAGGCAAAGGTACCGGTTAAAAGGAGTACCAGAGCTTCCGAAACTTTTCTGAAAATGAAAATCACACTTGGAGGTACTTATTAAAATTCAGATTGCTAGTCCTATAATTGACAGAATCAGAATCTCCAGGTAAGGGATGGAAACCTGTAATATTTATCAATCTCCCCAGAGTATTCTGACCAACAAGGAAATTTGAGCAACCCTGATCTATGCTCAAGTCCTTCTAAATTTGGACCTTGGACATCCTGCTAGAGAATCACCTGGGGTCCCTGTGAAGTACACGAAGACCTAAGATGCACTCTCTATTGACTGACTTTTTTGTTTTCTTATTATTAAATCAATGCTGCTCCAGCCACCAGATAGATAGAAGCTGTCTCTTCCATTATAATTGCAAAATGTTTGTGGTAATACCTCACATTTACCCATCTTAGCTCAAAACCTGACCAACCAAGTGTGGTTGCTCATGACCTTCATGTGTGTGGGACAAATTTCCCCAGAAGGGGAAAAAAAAAGAAATACTAGGCCAACAAGAGAGGGAAATGAAATAGGAGTGTGTAAGGCCAAATACTTGCTGTTTTCATATTATTCTCAATTAATTCCAAAGGGAACTTCTGTCAGATGGTTTATAGGAGCAGGGTGATAGTCCAGGTGAGATCTTAAATATACTTTTGGATTGTTTTTAGCAGTAAGAATTTGGACAGAGTAAGACAAAATTTAAATCCAACCATAATGCTTCCATTTTAAACTTTCTTCCTGCTTTTATTAAACATTGGCCTTGATTTCAAAAACTTGCCAGCATTCTTTTGCTTGTTTACATGGGACCTATGGAAATAGCATTAAGCTGTTTATTCCTTCCAACTACCATCTTACTCTTAAACTTCCAGTGTACAGCAGTATGGTTATTCTTTCAAGCATACCAAGTTGACCTAGTTAGCAAGCTTTACAGACCTCTGAACACTAAAGGAAATTTACAGCCTCTAATTTATGGAATAAAATATTTGGCATTAAAGGGGAGTTCCTGGAAATTCAGATTAGTTAGAAAGCTAGTTAAACAAAATAACTAGTGAAAACATTTGGTGATTGTTTTAATTATTTTGTTTCTATCTTTAAGCAAAATTATTTGCCTAAATTGTATAGACAGTAACAGTTACAAAGAAAGAGTTGACACTCATGGTTCTTTGATGAAGACAAATAGATGGTAAACTAATTTTAATCACATGGTCTTATCTTTATCATAACTTCATTTTTTTAATGAACAGAAAACAAATACATTTTATGTAACCAACAATTGTGTTTTCTGGAAAATATACTTAATGTCTGATAAATAAAATTTGTGAACTTTATAGCAATAGATTTGATGACTTCTACCACTACCCAAATTCAAGTTCATCATTTCTTACATGATTTCTCACTGTGTAATAGCCTTCCCGTTTGTCTTCTTGCTGACACGAAAATGAGAGTTTTGTTTTAAGTAAGTGACATTATGGTCTCCCTATGCTCAAAACCTATCAAATGGCTTTTTATCTTACCAAGAACAAAATTCAAAGCCCTCAAACTGATCCATAAAGATTTGAATGATTCGATCCTTAGCTAAACTCCTACTCCTCATTTTCTGCCACTTTCCTCACTTACTTTGATCCTAGAGCACTGGACTCTGTAATGCTCATTGGACAAGCCAAGCACATGCCTATTTCAGGGCCCAGGTACTTACTGTTCCGTGTGCCTGGAATTCCCTTCCCCCAAGTAATCACATGCTTCATTCCTGAGTCCTGCTCCAATGTTACACTTTCAGAGAGATTTTTCCTAATCCCTCCATACAGAAGAGTGCCCCACCTCACCTTACCCTTACTGCTTTAATTTTGTTCGTAGCATTTATAACCACCTGACATATTATTTACTTATTTGTATGCTTATCGTCTTTCAGTCCTAAAAGAATATAAGCTCCATGAAGAGGGATTTTTGCCTGTTTACTGGTATGTCCCCAGTGTTTGACACATAGGCACTCAATAAATATTCACTAAATGAATACACGGATAATTCTGAAAGGGGCAAGCAAGATAATTTACAGTTGAAAAAATATAGTGTCACAAAAGGATTTAAACAAATAATAAAATATCAGGATACTATAGACTTAGCTGATAAATTGGTTTAAATGCCTCAAAAGTTTTAAAACAATCCAAGGGTAAAACTGTGAAGCTATTAGCCAAAAATGTAAAGAGTCACTGTAAATTTTGAAAGGATGACATTTGGCATCCATAAAAAGAGTTTTAGTGGGGACTTCTTTAGCTAAAGACAGACAGACTTCGCCTGTATATCAGACAAGTTAATGGAAGACAAGTGATAGATATAAGATAGATGATAGATAGATTATATATATATATGCAATAACTGAGTTACTCTAGAAGATATATTCATTAAAGGAAATGTGGTTTCTACAAAAGGAATCATGTTCAGCTAATCAGGTTGAATTATTTGTGGATAACTCATAATAGGAATAAAATAGAACAAGCAGATATGTTGTATTCATTCTCAGAGTGTGCTACATAATTGTCAATCACAGTTACCATGAAGTTGAGCAGACTATTTCTGTCATGAATAAACATAAATAAACAAAAAGTAGGGGGGAATTGCTCTAGACAGAAACTACAAATGGAGATATCTTTCAAAGGTCAGCCTAATCCAACAATTTTTGTAAGTGATTTGAAGGGCACAATGCAATTGATACTGGCTCTTCCGGGGATAGTGAGATACTGAACTGGAAGGGACAAAATGCAAGAAAATTATGCGAGGCTCTCTTAAAAGGGGAGAAAATTAGAGATAAGGGCAAAGGAAAAAATATACTACTTTTTTTTAAAGCTATGTGTTATGTTATTATTATAAGAAGACTTGTGAGTTCATGGGTCCTATTCCCTAGAGCCAAAATATGTCTAGAAAATATTAAGTTTTATTAGAAAATATGTGGGAATAAAACAAAATCCAGCATTCAACAGACAGGCAGGATTGTGGTGTGTTCACACCAGGAGCATTGTGTTATCACATCTCAAATAAGACATAAAAGAGCTGAAGAAAATCCAGAGGGAGGCAACAGAAATGATCAGTGAAAAGGAGGAATTGCCATATGAGAAAAGAATCAGAAGATTTTCTTTCTTCACTCTGAAAGATAAAAATACTAAAAGTATATCATTGATGTCTATAAGATCTTGAAGAGGGGCAGAGAAGGAGGATGTGGTCATGTTAATCACATTGTAGTATATCAAAATCAATGGGGTTCTCTTGCAGCATGAAAAAAATTAATTTTAGGGCAAAGAAAGAAGAATTTTACTATAGATAGCAGATAGCAAACCTATTCATCTATTTGAAGATTTGATGAGTATCTGTCATGACCCAGATAACTCAGGTTATGAAAAAAATTTTTTTCATTAAATATTCACAGCTGGGAGTAGAAAGACAGAGAGGAACAAGATGTAGTGGCTCCCTTTAATGGGCCTGAGGCTGTAAGGGGAGAAAGGCAAGTAAACATATAGTTATAATATTACTTATCAGATATACCTGCAAATATTTCTCTAATCTATTCATTTCTATTTCCACGGCCTGTATCCTAGGCTAAGCCACTTCCCATTCTTTGCTTGGATCACTTAAACAGGCTTTTAAGAAAACTATCCTCCTTCAGTTCTTTCCAGCCTCTAATGTATTCTTATCACATCCAGAACAATTTTGAGAATTGAATCATATCAGGATATACTTCCACATAAAAGACTTCAACATCATTCCACCTCTACACATTGGCCTATAAGGACCTGCGTGATTTGGTCTCCTGTCCCTCTCTCCCGTATCAGCTCTGTTACTTTCCCATTTGCTTGAACATGGGCTTTCCCCCCATACACACACTCCCCGTCCTTACGATATGCCAATCTCTTTACCACCTTGGAATACTTGCATATGTTCTTTCCTCTGCCAGGAATTTCTTCCTTCTTCTTTTTGAATGGCTAGCTCCTCATCCTTCTGAGCTCAGATTAAATGTCATCTCTTCAAAGGGTACTTTCTCTGTCCACTAAACTAGCTGTCCTGCCCCTGTTGACGTGTATAGCAGTACTACGCTTCCTTCTTTCATCAGTCTTAATAAAATCCATCTATTTGTAACTGGACCATAAGTTTCACTGGGGAAGATACTATATCTGCCTTGTTTGTTTTTGGGTCCCCAGTGTATAGCTCTAGTACTTGGCACATAGTTAGCATGTTACAAATTGGAATGGAAAGAAATGAATAAATGAATATGATAACTTCTATAAAAATGATGAAAGGCATTTCAGCTACTTAGAAAAGAGCATAATTCGTGATATGTCCTCTATGTATTCATACATTTTGAATAGTGTTTCACATAAATTAACCTTAAAGATGGGAATATAGAAGAAAGAGGAAATTGACCATCTTATGAAACTTCATTAACTTAAGAGGTGATGGAGCCTGGAAAACTGCTTGGCTAACTCCATGAATAGTGACTACAATGAGTTATTAATAGAAACTGTGATGTTTGTGATGATATCCTAGCCTTTGAGATTGGTATTAGGAAGACTGTGATACTCTTAAGTATCACGCTCTTAGTTTCCCATGGGTCCAACCCAGGCAGGTAGAGAAGTTTTTATGATCTTTTACTATATTTGCTACATTTCTTTAACTTTTCAATCATTGCTGACATACCCTCAAATATTTATATCCACAACAAGGAACAGGGTTTTTGTTTCAATATAATTCTTTTTTAAAATTAACATATAATGTATTATTTGTTTCAGGGGTACAGGTCTGTGATTCATCAGTCTTACACAATTCATAGCACTCCCCATAGCACATACCCTCCCCAGTGTCTATCACCCAGCCACCCCATCCTTCCCACACCCCCCCCACTCCAGCAACCCTCAGTTTGTTTCCTGAGATTAAGAGTCTCTTATGGTTTGTATCCCTCTCTGGTTTCATCTTGTTTCATTTTTCCCTCCCTACCTCTATGATCCTCTGTCCTGTTTTTCACATTCTTCAAATCAATGAGATCAACACAACTCTCAAAAATCTAAGATTTAGAAGACCTCCAATTCACATTGCTGTTTGTAATGACTAGAGTCCTATTAAAATCTTAAAAATGTTGTTTCAGTATTATACTAAACAGATAAGCCTTGCTCAAAATTCAAGCCACAGTCTCTCTGAGCTCTTCTGGGACCTCTCAGAACATTCGCATGTCCCTATATTATGAAATACATGTGTTCATTCACTCAGGAAGTAGTATTGCCTATTTAATAAACAGACTTAATGGGTCTACCATGTCCAGGTCTACCTGGCTAGATCCAGGGCTGGGCATACTTTAGAATTTATATAGAGGGCCTAGCTCTGTGGCCCCTTTTCTTGAGAGCAGAGCCTGTACGTAATTCTTCCCTGCATCTCTAACATAACTCCTCAGTGCTTGACACATATGAAGTGACTGATAAAGGACAATTGATTGCATCAAAGTAGTCCCTCTAAGAAACCTCTCATTGATTTTGATTTCTGCAGCATTGGCTCTATATTTAAATTCAAGAATCATGTGAAAGGTGATTTTCATGTAAAGCCACTACTGGTGAGCATCCAGCCTCACATTCACCTCTCAGTAAAATGAATCTAGAAGCAGACCCAATGAATATGGAATCCTCACACAGACACTGCAATTGGGGATTCTGCCAAGAGAATCTTTATGAAACCTTATAAAGCTGTTATCGTAGCACAGCAAAATTGTTATTGTCATTCTGAATAGTCCTCTCTTAACTAAAGAAATGGGCTGGACTTAATTAGGCTATATTGTAGCACATTAAAATGGCAAGAAAAAAGTTTTTAAAATTTCTTAATACATATTTGTATGATAATAGTTAATAGTTCCTAAGATACTGCTAGAGACCGTCACATTTAATATTTAATATGACCTAAAATTTGGACTTACATTATAAAATTTAATGGATCACATGGGAAAATCAAAGTAAGAAGCTATGAGTGTTTTAAAAGTCTCTTGTTACATGTTCAATAAAATGACATACAGGCACTTTAATTACTGACGTGGTGCCTTGGACAGCTGTGTACTTTTTAATAAGTATATCTTAATCATTCACTTGTTATCATGTTTTAAAATATTAATTTCACAAAAAATAAAGGATGATTCTCAAAGTATTCTGAAACTATGAAGTGCTCCCAGTTTTGGTAAATCAGATGCACAATTTCCAACCAATCACAGAGACAATATGTTATATGTTTTTTCCCTTTACCATTAAAAAGTTATGTGTATTGTCTCTTTTCAGAAAAAATTTTATCTAAATTAAGGTGACCAGATAATTAGGTATACAGAGATTTGGTGTATTGGTATTATATAGGGAGAGCTCTTTTTTAATTAGGTTATTTATCTATTTTTCTCTTAATAATCTTGCTTGGTTTTCATTATATCACATGCTTTATCACAGCTGTAAAGTGGAGTCTTCATACTTTTCCTCCTCAAGAGCCATTAGTTTTCTTTTAAAAAAAATAATCACAAAAAATCCAGCTGTGCAGAAAAGACAGCACACTTCTTTTTTTATTTTCTGTCTTATGGGTTATTCAAAATTCATGTACCTACTTTGACTAGAATTTACCATCAATTAGCCATGGTAATGAGTCAAAACTTCTTTCTGTTTTAATTACACAATCTCTGGTTACTAATATTAAACCCCTCTTCAAATCACTGTACCTACAAGCATCCTGTTTAGAAATATTAACTATCCAAGAGCTTTAACACATGTAATTCACTTGAAGACACTCTACTAGATCAATTCAGAGAAGTCTACTCTTAATTCACAAAAGGATTTTTTAATTGTGGTAAGAACACTTAACATGAGACCTCCCACCTTAACAAAATTTTAAATGCATAATATGCTATTGTTAACTATAGGCATAATGTTGTACGGCAGATCTCTAGAACTTATTCATCTATATAACTGAAATTATACACCTGTTGAATAGCAATTCCCCATGTCCCCCTCCCTGCAGCCCCTGGCAACCACCATTGTGTTCCCTTTTTCTGAGTTTGATTCTTTTAGATACCTCATATAAGTGGACTCATATAGTATTTGTCCTCTGCAACTGGATAATTTTACTTAGCAAAATGATTTTGCTCCATTTTTTAAATTACAAGTTATATTAGAGTATTGCTTTTCAGAGTCCACTGATCAAACAATAAGCTGGCCCAGAATTATAACTGTAGACTAGGAAAAATGTCTTCTTATAAGATTCATGCTGAGGCTGGTTGAAAATCACTTCTCTCTGTAGAAGACTTGAAAATAAAACTCGAAAAAGCTCAAGGAGAAGCTCTTTGGTAGAAAGCAAATTCCTCTGAAGATAATTCTCTGATGAGCATGATGTTTAGGTCAGAATATCCTGAGACCACATTCCTAAACAGTCCTGATTGGTTCCCAAAAAGAAACTACTAATAAAGAAATTGATCATGACTTCATGAAAACTTATTGTCATCTGTCTTCTCTTACATTTTCACACCTAAGTGATGCATTGTGGGGCACAGGGAAGCTTGTCTCCAGTCAATTTTACACTTTTGTTTTTGGTAACTGTCATTTTGAAATGATGTCCAGGATGCCTGAGTGGCTCAGTTGGTTAAATGTCTGCCTTTGGCTCAGATCATGACCCCAGGGTCCTGGGATTAAGCCCTGCACTGGGCTCCCTGCTCTTCCTCTTCCTCTGTCACTGCCCCCACCTCAGTTTGTGCTTTCTCTCACTCAAATGAATAAATAAAATCTTAAGAAAAAAAATGATGCCCAAATAAATGTCTTTGTCTTCTTTTTAGCAATTTCCCAGTGGTCTTTTCCCTCCTACTACCTCCATCCATTTGTCTTCTACTGTTCTCCCTGCCCTCTCCTCCGGTCACTGCCTCTTTTCTCATGTGGGTCAAAATTCCATGGATATTGGGAAGAAATCACCAGTGTCCCAGGTGTACATGTAATGGTCATGCTCTGTGAGCAGTAGCACACAGGCTCTTGTAATATGCCCACACAATGGAGGCACACCACATCTATGCACCCTACTTAGGTGGCTCACCTCTTATGACAGCTATGAAGGCAATCCCATATCAGAAGAGACAAATTTAGTGACATGCAAATGGGGGGACACCCAAGACACAGAGTCTCTCACAAATATGAGAAACAAGATAAATCAAATCGTTCAATAATGCATAAATGTTTCATAGAAATTGGACCAATTATGAATGACCTGAAAATAAAAGAACACAAAAGAATTAGAACGAGTGAAAATGAGAAATGACTTTTAACATATAGTATTCAAAATTACTTTAGAATAATATGATATGAAAGATTAGGCTAAATGAATGCCAAGTTCTCTTTCACTTTTTTCATTCTTCAGGTGAGACCTTGAGATGATTTCACCACTGTTTTAGTTGTGTGATCTTGATGAAATGACTTAGTCTCTCCACACCTTTGGTTCTACACACATAAATAAAGAGAACTGTTGGGAGAAATGAACGTGATAAATTCCAGTGCTTGATAGGTCATGTCATGGTGTTGGGGACTGAATGGTGAGTTCATAAATAGGAAGAGGTTTAATGCTTTAGTAAATTATTGTTTAGTGGATTCAAGGGCAATAGTAACTGGAGGGGATTATGCTGAATGAAGTAAGTCAATCAGAAAAAGACAGTTATCATATGGTTTTTCACTCATATGTGGAACATAAAGAAGAGCATAGAGGACCATAGGGGAAGGGAGGGAAAACTGAATGGGAAGAAATCAGAGAGGGAGATAAGCCATGAGAGACTCTGGATCCTGAGAAACTGTCTGGGGATTTCAGAGGGGAGGAGGTTGGGGGAAGAGGGTTATAGGGTGATGGGTATTGAGGAAGGCACATGCTGTGATGAATCACTGAATACTACATCAGAAACTAATGATGTGCCGTATGTTGGCTAACTGAACATAATACAAAAATTAAAGATGATAGCGCTTTGAAAAAATAAATAATTTTTTTAAAAATTCATTTAAATTTTTCATGCAAATTGTTTTCTAAATGCTAGTCACTTTGCTGGGTTATTGAAATATAACTAACTATGGATAAAATATAATCCCAGACCTCATCTGCATCATTCGAATTTCTATTTTGTGTCCTGATTTAATTATTTACTTCTTTTCTCTCATTTATTTCCTCCTTGGTTTTTCTTTTGGATAACTTTTTAGTTGTCTTAAATCCTTGTTGAAATAAGCTGCAATATACATAAATAAGGACTTTATTTAGTTTGTGTATACATGCCTACACACAAACTAGCCCCTTTTTTTAAAGATTTTTATTTATTTATTTGACAGAGAGAAACACAAGGAGAAAGGGAACACAAGCAGTGGAGTGAAAGCAGGCTGTGGGGCTCAATCCTAAAACTCAGGGATCATGACCTGAGCCAAAGGCAGACTCTTAATGACTGAGCCACCCAGGCGCCCTGACAAACTAGCCCTTTTGTAGGGAAGCTACACCAACAACAATCACAACCCAATGTGATAACATTAGAATCAAGGTATGTGCCATGAAACACAGAGAGGGAAATTAGCTCATTTGCAATTGGGGGTTGTCCATTAGAGGCCTCCCCAAAGAGGTAACATTTGAATGAAGCCTTGATGAATGAGTATGTGTTTATAGAAGTAAGGTTTGCTACCCTCAGGAAACAAAAGCAAAGAGACAGGAAAACATGCAGGGAATGAAGAACTGTTCTGTGTGGTAAAGCACAGAGGGCAGGACACTGATTTGTGGTAGTCTGATGGTGAGGGCATGGTGAGTGGTGAAGGGAAAAAATACAGAATAAAACCATTAATCAAGGTAAAGCACAACACAGTTTCCAGACAATAAACTCAGAGCCATTTATCTTTAGTCGTCATTAGGTATTTTCCAGTGGCCTTCCGTATCCACCTAGCATTGTGCACTAAGCAAATACATTCTTTATCAAAGTAATTATTTAAAATGCCAAGTCCTTTTGCTGTTTAACCATGAAACAGCCAGATTTCCAACAAGAACTTAGAGATTTTCAACTGAAATATATTTCCATTGTAAAATAGATAAAATTTTACTTTACTGACCCTAAATGAGGGCATTTTAAAAGAATTCTGGGCATAATTAGAAGAATTTATGCTCTAACACCTTTCAGTCTGTTAAAGTACAAGTTTCCTCTCATGACATAGAGCTATGGTGAAAAAGATCTGCTTAGTTGTGTGCTGCTCAAATGTTTATTTTTATTTTAAGTCAACATGATCTTTCAGTCCTTCAAATGTCCATATCCAAGGATATCACAGAAACAGCATATTTTTCTTCTTTTTCTATATTTGTTAATAACCCTCTAGCCTAAATTTTTGCTGCAAAAGGCATTACAGTTGAGAAGGTGGTGCTTAGTATGTATTCCACACCCTTCGGTTACCAGTGGCCCATACTCTGACTTCACACCCAAGAGGATGGCTCATCTCTAGTAGCTTACCTTTATTTTTAATTTTTTAAATTTTATTTATTTTTTTGAGAGACACTGAGTGAGAGAGAGAACAAGCCGGGGCTGGGGAGGCAGAGGGAGAAGCAGACTCCACACTGAGCAGGGAACCCAATGCAGGACTGGATCCTAGTACCCCAGGACCATGACCTAAGCCGAAGGCAAACACTTATCCAACTGAGCCACCCAGGCGCCCTTGTAGTAGCTTACCTTTAAAGTGAAATTCACCTGGGTGGCTCAGGTGGTTAAATGTCTGCCTTCAGCTCAGCTCATGATCCCCGGGTCCTGGATCAGTCCCACATCAGGCTTCCTGCTCTGCTCGGCAAGGAACCTGCTTCTCCCTCTGCCTGCCACTCCCCCTGCTTGTGAGCGCTCTCTCTCTCTCTCTCTCTCTCTCTGGAAAATAAATAAATAAAATCTTTTAAAAAAAGTGAAATTCAAATTAACATCAGGAGAATTTCCAGTTCACTTGCAAGACTATAGCAATTGTCTGCCAAAATGATGACCAGTACAGTATCTGGCAGAACTTCTGTGCTCTGAATGCTCAATAAGAGTATCTTGGAATCCAACTGGATTCCTATTAGGTTAAGCCAATCTACACAGGAACAAATGTGTTCGTTCAGTGAAGAATTACATATGAATAAATAACACAGAGCTATATCACCAGATAACTAATAAAAATTTAATTTCTATTTGTGTGAACTTTTAAGCAAGTCATTTAACCTGTGTCTCAATTTTCTCACTTTTAAGAAGGTTTGGGGAGGATTTTATAAGATGATCAAGGAAAGTACTTAGCACTATGCCTAGCACTTAGCACGTGTCATGATCACTATTATTGCCTATGAATTGTCTATAGTGACTCTGCAGAATTACCAGAAACAAGGCCACTAGAATTAAAAATTATCAAAACACAATAAACTAAGATATTTTGAACACTACTTGATTCAATAAGCATTTACTGTGGGTTTATAAATGCTGACATTTATGGTAAAGACAAATGATGCAGATGGTATCTATTCCCAAAGAACTTACAATCTAAGGGTATATACAGACACAGGCATGAACAATTTGATACAGCTTGTCGGTGAAGGCTGCTATAGTAGATATGGAGAGGTGATTATGGGAATTTAGGAGCCACAGGTCTTGACTCTGATGACATGTAAGGTGTGACCTTGAAAGAAATATTTATTGAAAAACTTTTATGGGCTAAGTTCTATACTAAGCACTGGTTACACACAGCTGAAAGCAAGACAGACATGATCACTGCCATCCTAAGCTTTCTATTAAAGAATGGCTTCATGGGGTGAGATGAACTCAGTTGTAAACATTTTGAGTTTGAGCTTACTCTAGAACATTTAGGTATAGATACCCATTTTCCACTTAAAATAATGGAGGTGGAGCTCAAAAGTAAGATAAAAACTGGAATCTTCTCAAAAGCAAGAACTTTGCTATGTTGACTGTTTTATCCCCTGTTCTAAAAAAAAGTTTGACATAGAGTATTTGGTTAATATTTTTTGACTGAGACATTATTATCATTCTTCTTCTTACTATTATTATCACTATTATTTCTCTATAGTGATCTGACAAGATAACCAGAAACAGCCACTAGAATTGGCCCTGGTGAAATCTTAAGATTTAATGAGATCACTGAGGGCATTTGATGTTTTGTGTATGTAAGTGTGTATAGCTACTATTGAATTTGCACTTTTCTGCATTAATGTTAGTCATTCTTGGGATATCGTTCAAATCTTTATTCATTCATTTATTTATTTTAATAACATGTCATGTTTCACTCATATGTGGTATTTAAGAAACAAAGCAAACAAGCAAAGGAGAGAGAGAGGCAAACCAGGAACAAACAACTATAGAGAACAAACTGCTGGTTACCAGAGGGGAGGTGGGTAGGGGGATGGGTAAAAGAGCTGGTCAGGATTAAGGAATGCACTTGTCCTGATAAGAACCTGGTGATGTATGGATTTATTGAATCACTGTATTGTGCACTTGAAAGTAATATAACATTATACATTGCTCCCTAGAAATAAAATCTTTAAAAATAAATAAATAAAATATCTTGAATATCATTTTTTGCCTAGTACCATGTTAACTGTTGAGAATGTAATGACAAGCAAGTTATCTGTCTGTCTGCAGGAAGCTTGCAGTTTTCAAATGACATTGCTAACACTGAGGTCAGGGTGGCAAGAGAGTGTAGCCAAAATATACAAAGAGGTAACAACAACAAAGAGTATTATGTCTTTCTAAAATTATTACATCCCTGCTTATTTTCATACATTGTGATAATTTTCAATTACCAAATATAAAATCACTCCATTCATAAAATCCTCCAATGTAATGTCCCCATCTTGTCATCTAGATATAATAGAAGACCACATACAAATATGTCTTGCTAGACCTGAAGGGGAAGGCTGTTTATCATATACCAGAACACAAATTCATTCTTCTGGGGAGACTCAAGATTCATCACAATGAGCTTAAGTTAATGGACCAAGTCTTCAAGCAAAGGTAACAGCATTAATTAACGAAAATGATGAAGTGGTCTTATGTTTTTGTGCCAGCCTGTTAAAGGATATGCAAATGATGAAAATGAGGAAAGTGTCCAGCCTTCAAAGTGACCATGTATGCAAGCTTTCCCATTATCCGTAAAATGGCAAAAATAAAGAATTGTTTATATTCTTCAGCAAATTTCTGCTCAGTTATTTGGGGACAGAGATAGAGAGTAGGGAAAATGAACACTTTCTATGAGGCCCATGGAATGCATTAAAATTTTGGCTGCTTAAGATTTTCTGGTATTTGGCCTTGAGAAATGAGCTCCAAAAACATGGTAATATGGTTCAAAACAAATTAAAATAGCAGTTCATGATTACTTCTGTTTTCTAGAAAGTTTTCAGAAATAGGTGCTATTTACAGAGATTTTGGGATACAAATGTTTATGTATTTCATAGGATCTAACACGCCTGAATCTCAATCTAACTATGGCACCTAGATTATGAGATATGCATATGCATACATAAATATATACACACATACACACCCTCATGGATAGCATGACCAATTTAACCCAATTTTCTGAGACTGTTCTAATTAATTTTAAAACTGCATGTTCCATGTCCCAGAAACTCCTTTATTCCTGAGAGAATTGGGACAGTTAGTCACTCTACCCACAGAATACAACAATCATGGAAATCACAATGCTACACTAAGTTAAAAGTCCAGCATGATTTTAAAGTATAAGCTGAACAAAGAGTACTATAGAAAATTCACAAAACTACACATGTTCATCTTCATTTTCTCCTTGAGTGTCCAACATTTCAGGATTACTAGATGAGCAACCCCTCCATGCTTGTTCACTTTCTCTGGGAAACATATTGAAAGAGATCACAAAAAATGTTTACAGAAAATTGTTTACACAAACTTGCTCAACAGTGACTGACACAAAGTAGTCCCCCAATAAATATCTGTTAAATACAATATCTTAATATTTCTACTTTAAAGGATACAATTTGTGGTAACAGTAATTTTCAAGATCACTGCATTGTCTGATTCACATAATTTGATTTATGGGAAAATGCATTTTTGCAATAGCTAACACTAAGTTTATTATGTTCTGGTTTCCCAGTGATTTCTGGCACTCTATCTGATATCCATAATGATAATAATTGACTTCTTTAATCACTTATCATGCTAATTAATGTGTTTGAACTTTTATATACATTCTTTATCTATGTAGCGACTCTTGGAGGACAGCTATTACTACCATCATTATTTTATAAATGAGAAGACTGAGGTCCAGAAAGATAAAGCAACTTGCTCAAGTCTACTTGGAAGAAGTTAAATTTAAGTTGGCTATATTCAGCACCCATTTAGATATACTATATACTCTCTCTAATGTAGTTCTTCTATCCACTTATTCATTCAGTAAATACTAGTTGGGCACCTACTGTGTTTCCAGCACTATTATAGACAGTGGGAATGTAGCATTGACTCAACTAGATTAAGTCACTATTCTCATGAAGAGGGGGCAATGGAAATCAGGACAGGTTGGTAAAAGGGTACAAATTCTACGGTACAAGATGAAGTTCTAAGGATCTAGTATATCACATGATTACTATAGTTGATAGCATTGCACTGTGTAATTGCAATTTCCCAAGAGACTAGAACGAAATGTTCTCTCTCTCTCTCTCTCTCTCTCTCTCTCTCTCTCACACACACACACACACACACACACACACACACACACACATACACACACACACACAAAGTAAATAAATATATGAGTTAATGGATTTGTTAATTAACCGGATGGGGGTATCTATTCATAATACACACATATATCAAATTGTCATATTGAACTCTTTAAACTCTTCAAACATCTTACAATTTTATTTTTCAATTATACCTCACTAAAGCTGGGGGCAGAAACTAAATTGGCAGAAAATTTGAACCAAGGAATAGAAATTTGAATAGAGGGATAAGTAACTACAGTGAGGTATACCCATAATATGGAAGAAATATTCAAAAGCTGTTAAAAAAATGAAGTTATATATACTAACATGGTTTCTTACCCAAAATATAAATTACACATTTTTAAATAAAAAACAACAGCAAACACTATATATTTTCTACACTGTGTGTGTGTGTGTGTGTGTGTGTGTGTGTGTGTGTATCGACACTGGCCTACATTTTATTCCTTGAATAAAGCAATAACACTGTGTCTTGTTATTCTTGTGGTTCTTGTTTCCTGGAATAGCTTCATCCCACTCACCCATCTTTCAGTTCTTAGCTCAAAACTCACCTCATCAGAAGGCCTTCCCTGACAACATAAAATAAAGTAGGATCCAACTTATGTACTATTATCATTATCTTGCCTTTTAGGATTTGGTCTTCATTGCACTCATATTTAGGATTTTTTAAAAAGATTTTATTTATTCATTTGACAGAGATAAACACAGCTGGAGAGGAAACACAAGCAGAGGGAGTGAGAGAGGGAGAAGCAGGCTTCCCACAGAGCAGGGAGCCCCATGTGGGGCTCAATCCTGGGACTCCTGGATCATGACCTGAGCCAAAGGCAGACGCCCAATGACTGAACCAACCCCTCACATTTAGGAATTTTAATAATTATGTCTGCCTTTTTTATGTCTCTCCTAAGTGGAAGGTAACAGAAAGGCAGAACTATATTCTTAATTATAAACATCTAGCAATCCCACATATAACTAAGCTTCAGAAGACAGATGCCAGGTCTCAATCATCCCCCTCTAGGTTAGACAGCTCCAATTTGTTTGATCATTTCTGAAAATAATTCCACTCTGAATAGTCTTCATTTTTCATTATTTCTTTTAAACATTTTCACCCCCCCCCAAAATGAGTAGATTGCTAATTACTGTTGAGCAGAGTGAAGTTACTATCTCTCTCTCATTTTAGACAAAATACTCTTCTTTATGCAGCCTAAGATAGCACTTGTTCTTTGGGAAAATGACATGAATTATATTGTGACTCATACTGAGTTTATCATTGACATTAAAACCAGATGTCTTCCACAAGTGCTGCTACAAAACTGTGTCTCTCAACATGGATGTGTGCATTAGGTTTTGATTCTAAAGGCATAGATTTACATGGATTTTTATTAAATTTCCTTTTGAAATAGCTAGTCGACAATCTCAGTCTTTCAACACATTTTTGGATTCTGATTTACTAATCTAAACTACTGTCCCTTACAACTTTGTATTATCCTTATATTTGATGACCAAATGTTCAACTTCCTTATCTAAATCACTGATAATGAAGATAATCTGGTTAGAGTCCTGTGACATACCATTAGAAATCTCTCTCTAGCAGAACTACAATCAAATTAGGTATATTCAGCCAGGGAGGAACCCAGTCATGCTTATATTACCTCGTGTTATTTACAAAGATAGAATGAGAAATCTTCTCCAAATGAGCTGCTGAGATTCATATGTATTTTGTTTGCTGCATGAAACTCATATAAAAAGTATTAAACTATCTTCTAATAATAACAAATATAATAAAAGTGATAATAGCTTACACTTATTATGTACTTATATGCTATGCAGTATGCTAAGAATTTTATATACAGTATTTCTTTTGACCCTCCACTAAATCTGAAAGATCAGTGCTTTTTATATTTTGAATATGGAAAAACTGAATCTCAGAAAAATTAGCCAGAAGACATTATAATTACTCTGAAATAACTTATCGTCATGAATCCAAACAAGTTTTCATTGCGTGTAAACTTGTATTCCTAAAGCAATATACATTTTGCCATGTAACACATTCTCAAAATAATTGGAAAGTCAAAATAATACTTTCTGAAACAACAGTCTTATTTACATTTAAACATGAAATTATTAGGAATAAGAGCATGAAACATATTGACACTATTAAAGGAAATATTGTGCTGCCCCATTCTAGAGAAAATTTCTTGACATTTGTGAAAGCCCATAAAAATTTCACCATCCAGCTACTTTAGGAGTTCTAGTAAAAAATCCATAGTCCATCCTAATGTAATGCTTATGATTCCATGAAGCAGATGTATTCCCCCATGAGATTTCAGTTCAAATCTTATCTCCTTCTACTATTTACTGCCACCAGATCAGATTTTTAAAAAATATTTTATTTATTTATCTATTATTTTTTTTATTTTTTTTAAGATTTTATTTATTTGACAGAGAGAAACACAGCCAGAGAGGGAACACAAGCAGGGGGAGTGAGAGAGGGAGAAACAGGCTTCCCGCCCTGCAGGGAGCCCCGATGCGCGGCTCGATCTCAGGACTCCGGGATCACGACCTGAGCTGAAAGCAGAAGCTTAAACACTGAGCCACCCAAGCGCCCCAGATCAGATTCTTGTTTTTAAAGCAGCTTCCTTCTCCTTGGCTATCAGAACAGAGAGTTTTAGCCATGGTTTATTGGTACATGCAAAGCTGAGAAAAGGAACAAGCTCCAGCTGGAATGTGAGAGAAGTTGGAGGACAGAGCCATGTGGAACTAACAAGAATTGTCCTTTAAGAGCCTAACAAATGTAGAAACATTGCTTTCTTAAAATCCTGTTTTATTAACCTTTATCAACTGCTGAGAAACTGGGACATGATGGAATTTTTGAACTTTCCTGTCAGCAGCTAAAGGGTAATGCTTGTTATGATTGCTATTTGGCAAAAACCCAGCCTTTCTTTTCAAAGGTCTCAAATTAACTTTGTTCACAACTGATCAGAGAACACAAAGACTACAGGACTATTTTTGCCCCCTCTGTGTCATATTCATATGTAGGTAAGAAATATTTGTTGCTCTTAATATAAAATCACCTATTATGTTGTTGAATTGTTGGCACACTATTTACTACCACTTGGTTAATGCAGAAAGTTGCAGCGAGTTCATTGAGAATGCATTAAAGTCTAAACGAAAAATATGAAATTTCACTTTTCCTTTGCTTTACTCATTGGAAAAGGAATTCAGTTTCTCTTTATTAATGGTTTTTAGCATTCCCCTACAGTGAAGGTGCACACTAACATGTCTGACTGTGGATATGCCTAAAAGAAATACACACACACATACACACACATCAGCCCTGTCCTGATTATGATTACCGGCGATATATGTAGATAGATAGATAGATACACATATGTGTGTGTGTGTGTGTGTGTGTGTGTGTGTGTGTATCTCCATTTGAGACAGAGAGAGAGTGAGCACAGGGGGAGGTGCATAGGAAAAGAATCTCAAGCAGACTCTCCACTGAGCATGGAGCCCAACCCAGGGTTCAATCCCAGGACCCCAAGATCATGACCTGAGCTGAGATCAAGAGTTGGACACTTAACCAACCAAGATACTCAGGTGTCCTGAAATATATATTTTTTAAAGGCAAACTTCTAATTCAGACTCTAAACCTTCCCAAGAAGCATATGTTATCTTTCTAGCATTATAGTGTAGAGTCTAGGGCTGAAGGCTTTCAAGTCTGTCTTCTACGGTTTGAATTCTAACTCCACTGGTAGTTATTTACTCTCTCTGCCTCTATTTTCTCATCTACAAAATGGAGATAATAACCATATAATAGTTAACTTATTAAGCTGTTATAAAATTAAATACATACTATCTAGTAAGAGGGTTTGCTGTTACTGTCATTAATGAGGTGACACAGAAATGAGTAATCTAGATCTAGGTTCTGGCTCAGCTTTACCATTTCTAACCTATGTGATCTTGAATGAAGTATCTGATCTCACCTCACTGGGTCTTAAGTTCCCCATCCACAGCTTGGGGATAATGATGCATAACTTCATGTTTGATAATGGCATAAAATAATTCAGGTAAAGTGCTCAGCCTTGCATCTGACACCAAGCAAACCAAGGGAATCACTTACAATTAATATCATTTTTTGTGTGTATAAGGGTAATTTATGTATTTATCAACATGAATGAGAAAAATTTGCATTTTCTAGGCACAAATGAGATTAAGTAACTTTTTTATGTGTTTCCTCATCATTTTAGTCATTTTCATGCTTTTCCCATGAATTATCCCTTTATAACCTGTGTTTCATTATTAATTGGCTTGTTTCTGGTTTCATTTTGATTTGTAGAAGTATATACATTTTTATTTATATAGTTTCCTTCCAAAATTCATACATTGTAGGCCTAACTCCAAGCGAGGCTATATTCAGAGAGATAAGATCTCTAAAGGAATAGTTAAGGTTAAATGTGCTCATAAATGTAGGGCCATGATCCATTAAGATTAGTGTTGCTATAAGAAGAGACACCAGAAATTTCACACTTTCTCTGCCATATGAAAATACAGTGAGAAGGTGGCCATTTGCAAGTTAGGAAGAAAGCCCTCACCAGAATTTAACCATGCTGGCACTCTGATCTCAGACTTCCAGTCTCCAGAATTGTGAGAAAATAAATTCTGTTTTTAAGCCATCTGGTCTGTGTATTGTATTATGGCAGCCCAAGCAGGTGAATATATAAATATAAATATATATATGCTCTATTGCATAAATACATATATTCTATTATATAAATATATATTCTAACCAAATAATGTATATTCTACTAAATATTATTGAAAATAACTTTTATTTTTTCTAATTCACAGTCTATATCAAACTTTATGACATTTCATAATCTACAGGTGTATGTGTATGTTTCATGAAGATAAACCTATTGGCCCTTTTCTTTATGGCTCCTGAGTATTTTTTGTAATTCTCAGGAATGTCAAAAGTTGTAACACTCATATTCTAGATCTTCTAGTAATTCCATGGTTTTTAATTTTCATGTTTTGATATTTAATCCACCTGGAATATGTTTTACATATGTTGTGAGATTATTATCAAATGTTTACTATCATATAGAAAACTAGTTGTTCCACCACAGTTTACTAAACAGACCATTGTTTCACCACAGGTTTGAAAATTCAACTTTAATATAAAATAAATATACTAAAGTCTGTCTGAATTCTTAGATATATCAAATTGATCTATTTTCTCTAGCAGCAAGTCACTTTTTACTATTATAATTGGCTAGAACACAATCCCATTCAAGTGACTTAGCATATCATAGTCTGATATATTTTTATTCATATTTTTTATTTTTTATTCCAGATAAATATTATATGTATTTTATCAATTTTTGCTGACTGTTTTTAATATTCAAAGATTTAAAAACTATTAAAATTCATCATCTAAATTAACAAGTAAGGAAAGAGTTAAAAACTGTCTTCAACTATTTAGCCTACAGAAGGTAATTATGGTGCCTGCTTAGTTTTCAAGAGAATATTATACAATAGCCACCAGAGAGTGGTAATTAAGAATATGGACTCTGGAGCCATACTGCCTAGGTTCAAATTCCAGATATGCCATTTGTCAGCTGTACAACTGTGAAAAAGTTATTTAATTTCTTGGCAACTCAATTTCCTCATCTATCAAACAGTATTAATAACACCCTTGTCTTAAGCTTAGTGTAGATTAAACAAATTGATATATGGAAATCCCTTAAGAAAAGTTACTGGCACAGAGTTTGATCAGTGGTAAATGCTGGTCAGATAAAATAACTGATTCAGAAAGTTATTTCTCCTTCTTGTGAAATAAGAAATAATCTCTAAGGGTACCGAGAACTGACTACAAATTCCAGTTCTGTCAATGATGGAATTTGGGGCATAAAGGAGCTCAAGTTGCTGTCCTTTGGGTTAACTTCTCTGGGACATGTAGACCAAAGGGCTTCACTCAAATAAGCTCTGGAGATTCAGAGCCTCAAACATGTTTGTTCCCAAAGTTATTACATTTACTAATATCTTTGTCATATTTTCTAGAAGCAGAAACTGCTAGCAGATCTTGCTCTATGAAAGGATGTATTTTTTTACAAAGAGGATGTAGGCCATTTTAGTCTGTCCTCTAATGCTCACCTCAGTATCACTCTATCTAGTTGATAATAGCTTTGAGGCCATATTCCTGAAATAGTGTGGTTTTTTTTTAACTTTAGGAATATTATAGAATAAAAAGACTATTAAAGATGTAAGATCAAAGTGAGCCAAGATGCACAACTAAATTGGGCTTATCAGCATTTCAAAATGTGCTTAAGGCAAAAGCATTTCAGAGAGAGGTAAATAATACCTATCATAGCTATCATTTGTTGACCTCTGACTACATGCTGGTCCCTGTTTCTGATATACATTATTTAATTTAATTCTCATAAAACTTCCATGATGTTGACATTATTCTCTCTCTCTCTCTCTCTCTCTCTCTCTCTCTCTCTCTCTCTCTCTCTCCAAATAAGGAAAGAGAAGTTCACATAAATTAAGTGAATTTCTCAAGGCAACAGCTAGAGCTAGTAAGTTTCAGGGCTGGATTTGAGTTCAAATTAAGGTGGGATTTTTTTCACTCTATTTTCTTCTTAGTAATAGAGAATACATTTACTACTTATATTTATTAGAAAGGATAAAATAGAGGAAGATGGCAATGGATGGAGTAGGAGGACCCTAGACTCACCTTGTCCCACAAACACAACTAGATAACTATCAAATTATCCTAAATACCCCCAGAAATAGACCTGAAGACTGACAGAACAAATTCCACAACTAAAGGCAAAGCAGAAGTCACATTAAAGAAGTGTGAGGGCATGATTTAGGGGAGAATGGATCTTGGGTGCCATGGAGGGGAGAGAGTCATGATTGTGGAGAAGGGCAAGAGAGGAGCACACAGGGGAATGCATGAGGAGAATGTTTCCCCAAGTTCACTGGCTTGGAAAATGAGAGGGGTTGAATTTCCTGAGTTCTTGCAACCAGCTGGGCTTAACACCTGGAGTTTTAAAGGCCAGTGGGTGTGGCTCAGAGAGAGCACAGAGGGAACTGAGCTGCTTCTAGAGAAAAGGTAAGCAAAGAAGTCAAGGGCATACAGCATGAAAAGAGCATCTGAAGAGCACCTGGGGCACTCAGTAGGGGAGACTATTCACTCTTCTTGGAGGGTACCTTTGAGAGGCAGCTTTCCTGTAGACACCTCTTCAAGAACAAAGGAACTGGCCAGCACCATTTCCCTCCCCTACCCCTCAGCATAAATACAGAGCCACCTGTGAGAAGCAGTGCAGTATTGACAATGGAATCCTAACTTGCTAACACCAAGCACCATCTCCCTGTACTCTGGTGGAACTACCTTTCTCAGTCCCACTTGCCTCAGTCCCAGTACAGTAGGCCCCTCTCCAGAAAACCAGTACAAACCTCTGCCCACACCACATCTTCCAACCAGAGTTTTTCAGAGCCTCAGCTCCAGTGGGGGTGTCAGAGCCTCAGCTCCAGTGGGGGTGATGACAAGTCTCATTTTACAAGTAGACCAGAGCACACCTTGTTAAAACTCACTACATTCAGGTCAGGAACCAAACACTGCTCACAGCAAGCAAGGAAAGCCTCTGCAGATGACTGGCCTAAAGGGTAGAGCAGCCAGAACACAATAGCAGACCACATGCACCACACATCTCAGACACTCCCTGAAATGTCAGGCCATGGGCACTACATGACCTCTCCATAAGAACATTACTTTCAGGAACAGGAGACATAACTGGCTTTTCTAACACAAAGAAGAAGGCAGAGACTGACAAGGATGAAGTCAGAGGAATTTCTCCCAAATGAAAGAACAAGATAAGGCCATGGCCAGAGATCTAAGTGAAACAGATATAAGTGACATGCCTGATGGAGAATCATAAGGATACTCACTGGGCTTGAGAAAATAAGACATCAGAGAGACTCTTACCACAGAGATAAAAGAGTTAAAAAAGAATTAGAGATGAAGATGGCAATAAATGAGATTAGAAACATTCTTGATACAATGAACCGCAGGCTGGAAGAAGCAGAGGAATGAATTAATGTCTAGTAGAAAAGTAATGGAAAGCAATGAAGCTGAACAAAGTAGGGAAAAGAAGGAGGAAGAGGAAGAGGAGGAGAAGGAGAGGAGAAAAAGAGGGAGAAAGAGAGGAGGAGGAGGGGTACCTGGATGGCTCAGTTGGTTAAGCATCTGCCTTCAGCTAGGGTCATGATCTCAGGGTCCTGGGATCAAGTTCTGTGTGGTCAGACTCCCTGCTCCTGTCTGCTTCTCTATCTTCCTCTCCCCCTGCTCATGCTCTCTTTCACATGCTTACTCTCTCTCTAATAAATAAATAAAATCTTGAAAAAGTAGAGAAAGAAGAATTATCCAAAATGAGATTAGACTTTGGGAACTCAGTGACTCCATGAAATGTAATAACATTCATATTATAGGAGTCCCAGAAGAAGAAAGGAGAGAAGGGGGGGGGGGCAGAAAATTCAAAGGGAAAGGAAATAAAAGCAAAAATAAACTTTTGGGACTTCATCAAAATAAAAAGCTTCTGCACAGCAAAGAAAACAATCAACAAAACAAAGAGACAACCCACAGAATGGGAGAAGATATTCACAAATGACACTACAGACAGAGGGCTGCTATCTAAGATCTATAAAGAACACTTCAAACTCAACACCCCAAAAAAAGATGATCACATCAAAAAATGGGCAGAAGACAGGAAGAGACACTTCTCCAAAGAAGACATACAAATGGCCAACAGACACATGAAAAAATGTTCATCATTATTAGCCATCAGGGAAATTAAAATCAAAACCACATTGAGATACCACCTGACACCAGTTAGAATGGTCAAAATTAACAGGACAGGAAACAACAAGTGTTGGAGAGGATGTGGAGAAAGGAGAACCCTCTTACACTGTTGGTGGGAATGCAAGTTGGGGAAGCCACTTTGGAAAACAGTGTGGAGATTCCTTAAAAAATTAAAAATAGCATTACCCTATGACCTTGCAATTACACTATCAGGTATTTACCCCAAAGATACAGATGTAGTGAAAAGAAGGGTTATATGTACCTCAAAGTTCATAGCAGCAATGGCTACCATCGCCAAACTGTGGAAAGAGCCAAGGTGCCCTTCAGTAGACGAATGGATAAAGAAGATATGGTCCATATATACAATGGTATATTATGCCTCCATCAGAAAGGATGAATATTCAACTTTTATAGCAACATGGACAGGACTGGAGGAGATTATGCTGAGTGAAATAAGCCAAGCAGAGAAAATCAATTATCATATGGTTTCACTTACTTGTGGAACATAAGGAGTAACATGGAGGACATTAGGAGAAGGAAAGGAAAAGCAAATTGGGGTAAGTCAGAGGGGGACACAAAGCACGAGAGACAGTGGACTCTGAGAAACAAAGTAAGGGTTTTGGAAGGGAGGGGGGTGGGGGGATGGGTGAGCCTGATGGTGGGAATTAAAGAGGGCACGTATTGCATGGAGCACTGCATGTGGTGCATAAACAATGAATCTTGGAACACTGATAAAATAAAATAAAATTTAAAATAAAAAAAAATCTTTTGAAGAAATAATAGCTGAAATCTTACCTAATTTGGGGAAGGAAACAGACATCCAGAACCAGGAGGCCTGGAGAACTCCTATCAATATCAACAAAAGCAGGCCAACACCAGGACATATTGTAATTAATTTGCAAAATACAGTAATAAAGAACGAAATCTTAAAAGCAGCAAGATAAAATAAGTCATTAATCTACAAGGGAAAATCCATAAGGCCAGCTAGCTGCAGATCTCTCCACAGAAACTTGGCAAGCCAGAAGAAAGTGGCATGACATATATAAAGTATAATATGAGAAAAAATCTGCAGCCAAGAAAGTGCTATCCAGCAAGGCTAGCTTTCAGAATAGAAGGAAAGATAAAAAGTTTCCCAGATAAACAAAAACTAAAGGAGTTCATGACCACTAAACCAGCCCTGCAAGAAATATTAAAGGGGAATCTTTCAGTGAAAAGGAGAAATCAAAAGTTATAGTGTAAATGCAGGAAACAAACAAAAAAAAAAAACAGGAAAAATGAATATTTATGTAAAAATCAGTCAAGGAACTCACACAGAAAAAGGATATAAAACATAATTACATATACACAAAACATGGAGAGGGCAAGAGAAAAGAATGGGTTC
Organism: Spilogale gracilis; assembly: GCA_004023965.1. Lineage (NCBI taxonomy): Eukaryota > Metazoa > Chordata > Mammalia > Carnivora > Mephitidae > Spilogale > Spilogale gracilis. The sequence goes on along the minus strand of PITA01008314.1, from coordinate 5,152 downwards.
AAACTTGAATGACCATCAACTTAAAGACTGCTATTTGCAGAAAAAGTTATAGACAAACCTAATGATAACCATATATCAAAAACCTCTAAGAAAAATACTAATAGTGGCACCTGGGTTGCTCAGTCATTTAGAGTCTGCCTTTGGTTCAGGCCATGATCCCAGAGTCCGGCTTTCAAGCCCAGCATTGGGATTCCTGCTCAGCGGGAAGCCTGCTTCTTCCTCTCTCACTCCCCCTGCTGTGTTCCCTCTCTAGTTGTGTTTCTCTGTGTCAAATAAATAAATAAAAATCTTTAAAATAAAAAAATTAAAATTAAAAATATTAATAAACATGTGAGGAATAAAGAGAAAGAAATTCAAATACAGCAGTAAGGAAAGTAAGAAACACATGAAAGAAAGACAAGTAAGGGTCAGAAAAAATCTCCAGAAACAACCACAAAACTAGTAATAAAATAGAAATAAATGCATATCAATAATTATTTTGAATATAAAAGGACTTAATCTTCAATTAAAAGACATAGGGTGTCAGAATGGATTAAAAAAAAACCAACAACAACAAGACCCATCTACATACTGTCTATAAGAGACTCATTTTAGACCTAACAACACCTACATATTGAAAGTGATGAGATGGAGAAACATTTTATGTAAATGGATGTCAAAAGAAAGCTAGAGTAGCAATATTTATTTTAGACAAACACCATAACAAGAGACCAAGAAAGGCACTATATAATAACAAAAGGCTCTATCCATAAGAAGATATAAGAACTGTAAATATTTATACACCCAAAATGGGAGTACCCAAATATATAAAACAATTAATAACGAACATAAAGGAACTCATTGATAATAATACAACAATAGTAGGGAATTTTAATAACCCACTTACATCAAAGGACAGATGTAAACAGAAAATAAATAAGAAAACAATGGCACACTGGACCATATGGACTTAAAAGATATCTTCAGGGCGCCTGGGTGGCTCAGTGGGTTAAAGCCTCTGCCTTCCGCTCAGGTAATGATCTTGGGGTCCTGGGATCGAGGTCCACATCAGGCTTTTTGCTTGACCGGGACCCTGCTTCCTCCTCTCTCTCTGCCTGCCTCTCTGCCTACTTGTGATCTCTCTCTCTGTCAAATAAATAAATAAAATCTTAAAAAAAAAGATATCTTCAGAACAGTCCATACTAAAACAGCAGAATATACATTCTTTTCAAGTGTACATGAAATGTTCTCCAGAATCCATCACATATTGTGTCATGAAACAGGCCTCAACAAATATAAAGCGACTGAAGTCATACCATGCACCTTTTCTGACCATAATGCTATGAAACTAGAACCACACACCAAAAAAATCTGGAAATGTCACAAATACAGAGAGGGTAAAACATACTACATACTACTAAACAGATTATGCTGAGTAAAATAAGCCAAGCAGAGAAAGGCAATTATCATTTTGTTTCACTTACTTGGGGAACATAAGGAGTAACATGGAGGACATTAGGAGAAAGAAAGGAAAAAATGAATTGGGGTAAATCCGAGGGGGAGACAAAGCATGAGTGACTGTGGACTTTGAGTAACAAACTGAGGGTTTTGGAAGGGGAGAGGCTTGGTGAGCCTGGTGGTGGGTATTAAGGAGGGCATATATTGCATGGAGCACTGGGTGTGGTGCATAAACAATGAATCTTACAACACTTAAAAAATAAAATAAAATAAATTATTTAAAGAAACATACTACTAAACAATGAGTGGGTCAACAAAGAAATCAAAGAAGTAAAAGAAAAAAATACATGGAGACAAATGAAAATAAAAACAGAGTGGTCCAAAACCGTTGGGATGCAGGAAAAGGAGTCTCAAGAGGGAAGTATATAGCAATATAGGACTACCTCAAGAAGCAAGAAAAATCTCAAATAAGCAACCTGTCCTTACACCTATAGAAGCTAGAAAAAGAACAACAATGAAAGCCTAAAGCCAGCAGAAGGAGGGAAATAATAAAGATTAGAGCAGAAATGAATGATATAGGAACCACAAAAACAATAGAAGAGATCAATAGACCAGTAGCTGATTCTTTGAAACAGTTAATAAAATTGAAAAAAACCCTAGCCAGACATATCAAAAAGAGAAAGGACCCCCCCAAAAAACAAAAAAAAATGTAAAAAAATAAAAATAAAATTAAAATTAAAAAAGAGAAAGGACCCAAATAAATAAAATCACAAAGGAAAGAGGAGAGATTGCAACCAACACCACAGAAATACAAACAAGAGAAAATTATGAGAAAGAATATGCCAACAAATTGGAAAACCTAGAAGAAATGGATAAATTTCTAGAAACATATAAAGTACCAAAAGTGAAACATAAAAACACAGATAACTTGAAGGGACCAATAACCAGCAAGGGAACGGAATCAGTAATCAAAAAACTCTCAAAAACAAAAGTACAGGACCAGATGGCTTCCCAGGGAAATTCTACTAGATTTAAAGAAGAATTAATACCTATTAGTCTCAAACTATTCCAAAAAATAGAAAAGGAAGGAAAATTTCCAAATTCAGTCTATGAGGCTAGCATTATCCCGATACCAAAACCAGATAGACACCACTAAAAAAGAGAACTGCAAGTCAATATCTCTGATGAACAAACATGGAAAAATTCTCAATAAAATACTAGAAAACAAAATCTAACAATACATTACAAAATTCATTCACCACAATCAAGTGGGATTTATTCCTGGATTGCAAGGATGGTTCAATATTTGCAAATTAATCAACACATCAATAAAAGAATAAGTCAATAAAAGAAAGGATAAGAACCATATGATCATCTCAATTGATGTAGAACGAGCATTTGACAAGGTATAACATCCATTCATGATAAAAACTCTCAATAAAGTAGGTTTGGAGGGAATATACCTCAACATAATAAAGGCCATATATGAAAAACCTACAGCTCATATCATCCTAAATAGGGAAAAAACTGAGAGCTTTTTTTCTATGGTTGGGAACAAGACAGGTATTATCCACTCTCACCATTTTTGTTTAACATAGTACTGGAAGTCCTGGCCACAGCAATCAAAAAAGAAAAGGAAATAAAAGGCATTCAAATTGGCAAGGAACAAGTCAAACCTCCACTATTTGTATATGGCATGATACTCTAATAGGAAACCTGAATGGATCCACCAAAAAAGTGCTAGAAGTGATAAAAAAAATTCAGTCAAATCTCAGGATACAAAATCAATGTACAGAAATTAGTTGTATTTCTAGACACCAATAATGAAGCAGCAGAAAAAGAAATTAAAGAAAATTCCATTTATAATTGTACCAAAAATGATAAGATACCTAGAAATACACCTAACCAAAGAGGCAAAAGACCTATACTGTGAAAACTATAATATACTGATGAAAGAAATTGAAGATGATACAGAAATGGGAAGACATTCCATGCTTATGGATTGGAAGGACAAATATTGTTAAAATACCTATTCTACCCAAAGCAATCTACACATTTAATGTGATCCCTATCAAAATACCAGTATTCTTCACAGATCTAGAACAAACAATCCTAAAATCTGTATGAAACCACAAAGGACCCTGAATAGCCAAAGAAACATTGAAAACAAAAAACAAAACTGGAGGCATCACAAGTCCAGACTTCAAGTTATATTACAAAGCTATACTAATCAAAACTGTATGGTAGTGGCACAAAAATAGACACACAGATCAATGGAACAAAATAAAAAATCCAGAAATAAGCCCACAATTATATGGTCAATTTATCTTTGACAAAACAGAAAAGAATATCAATGGAAAAGAGTCTCTGCAACAAATGGTGTTAGGAAAACTGGATAGTGACAAGCAAAAAAGTGAAAATGGACCATTTTCTCACTATACACAAAAATAAATTCAAAATGGATTAAAAACCTAAATATGAGACCTGAGACCACAAAAATCCTAGAAGAGATAGAGAGTAACTTCTTTGACATCAGCAATAGCAACTTTCTATTTTCTTTCTTTTTCTTTCTTTTTCTTTCTTTCTTTCTTTCTTTCTTTCTTTCTTTCTTTCTTTCTTTCTTTCTTCCTTTCTTTCTTCTTTATTTTTCTTTTCTTTTCTTTTCTTTCTTTTTTTATGGTCAACTAATCTTTGACAAATCAGGAAAGAATACCCAATGGAAAAAAGGCAGTTTCTTCAATAAATGGTGCTGGGAAAATTGGACACCCACATGCAAAAGAATGAAGCTGGACCATTCTCTTACACCATACACAAAGATAAAATCAAAATGGATGAAAGACGTAACTGTGAGACAGGAATCCATCAAAATCCTAGAGGAGAACATAGGCAGTAACCTCTTCAACACTGGCCACAGTGACTTCTTTCAAGATACGTTTCTAAAGGCAAGGGAAACAAAAGCAAAAATGAACTTTTGGGACTTCATCAAGATAAAAAGCTTCTGCTCAGCAAGGAAAACAGTCCACAAAACTAAGAGGCAACCCACAGAACAGGAGAAGACATTGCAAATGACATCATCAGATAAAAGGTTAACATCCAAGATTTATAAAGAACTTCTCAAATGCAACTTCTTTCTAGATATCTTTCCTGACAGATATTATAGTCTAAATATTATGCCCCCCAAAATTCATATGTTAAATCCCTAACCCCCAATGTAGCTATATCTGGAGATGGAACTCCCAGAGATATTTAAGTTCAAATGAAGAAGGGCCCTGATCTGATACGCACAGTATCCTAATACAAGGAGCAGGACACATTGGAATGTACACTGAGAAAAGGCCATGTAAGGACATGGTGAGAACACAGCCACCTGCAAATCAAGAAGAAAGTTCTCACCAGAAACCAACCATGCTGGCACCCTGATCTCAGACTTTCAGCCTCCAGAACTTTGAGAAAATAAATTTCTGTTTTTTTTTTTTAAAGAAGGATTTTTTAAAAAGATTTTATTTATTTATTTGACACAGAGAGAGATCACAGGTAGGCAGAGAGGCAGGCAGAGAGAGAGAGGAGGAAGCAGACTCCTTGCAGAGCAGGGAGCCCAATGTGGGCCTTGATCCCAGGACCCTGAGATCATGACCTGCGCCCAAGGTAGAGGCTTTAACCCACTGAGCCGCCCAGGTGCCCAGTTTCTGTTGTTTAAGTACCAGTCTATGACACT